>VZTD01004958.1:728836-745828 GCA_013397725.1 Rhagologus leucostigma | reverse complement strand
CCCCCCAAAAAAAAGACAAAATCCCAAGGTTTTAAAAACTCTAAGAATTTAAAACCTTCATACTCTTACTTAACTCTGAAATGTTATATTTAAAATATTTTTCCTAAACTTACTTCAATAACAATCTTGTAAGCAAATAACAAATGTCTAGTTAGCTATCCCTTGTTTTGTATATTAAGCGAGCATAAAAAGAAATGAAAACACATTTAAAGCAAACAAAATATCAACAAGAAATAACCCCAAACAATAATGTATTTAATACAGCTATAGGAATATACCCGAGTGGTGTTTATAGCAGAGATCTATTTTTAAAAGCAATTTACTTCTAAAGTTGGAAAATAAAATCATGGTACTAAAAAGAAAAATAATATGCAAGGTGTTGCAAAAAACCAAAAGCTAAGAATGATGCAGATGCATTTATAATATTGTATCATAGATATATCCAGCATTTTGTATTGTCTCCAGGAGGATACTGTGCTTTGAATTATTAAGCTTCTCAAAGCATAGGATCTGTCTTTCTGTAATTTGTACAGCAGCTGGTTTAATAAGTCTGATCAGGAGTAAGACCAATAGATGTCATGAGAATAAATTACTGGTGGAATTTTAACTTCAGCTCCGGTCCTGTAATATATTGTCCATGAGCTGATAATGAAGATTAAAACCCTTTTTTTCTGCTTGAATGTGAAAAACCTGGAACTTGATTCAGAGACATATTCTGAGCAATATTGAGCACCTGAAATTCTTACTCATCACAGAACTTCTGATAAAAATCAGAGTTAAATCTCTTTCAACTCAGGTTAATGAAAGTTTGGTCACTGGGTGCTGTATTATCAGAACTTGTCCCATAATGTAAATTGAAACAGTAGTTTAGTTTAAGAAAAAAATACTTCTAAATTGTATGGGAAATAGAGACTCATGTAATAGAACTCCACATAACATGGAGCTCTACTGTTTTACTTTATTCAGCCTAATGATTTCCATTATCTCTTTAGTTGATAGAATCCATTTCAAAAACCAATAATCTCTTGAAATCCACTGAGCCACAAATTAGTCATTAGAAAAATTTTCAGAGATCATTACCTTTTCCATAGATTTTAGCTTTCCATTTCCTAAATATCCTTGTCCAGTGTTGTTCATAAGAAGAGGAGGGTAAATTATTCAGTTCCAAAAGAATGATTCTAGTATTATTCATGCTATTCTCTTGTTTATTATTTGCACTGCTGCAGTTTTATTAAAGGTCAACTCTGTATCACTTTTAACTTTGAATTTATGACCTTGTATACCATTAGGTTGTAATGAAAAAAACAAATGCCATCAACACTTCATGGTGTGCCACTTTAATGATCTAGTACTTTCTACAGGAGGAATTTATTGTTTTTCTAAACTAGTGAAATACTCTGTGTCACACTCACGCGCGCACACACACACACACACACACACACATGAAGAGAGGCGTAATTTCCAACACAGAAGTGAAAGTAAGAAGTGTGGTTCCATTCTTCCATTGTTTTGGTTTGGGTTGCTTGTTGTTTATCCTAAGTTATACCTAAAGAGTCCAGGCTTTTTGACTGGAAGTTTGAGATGAGGGTGATTGAGTTCTGCTTTTTCTCAGACCGTGTTCAGTTCACAGTAGGAAATTAGAAGATGACAGAAATCTGAAATATTTCAGACAAACCCTTATCAAAGCAATTTTAAAACAAGTAAATGCAACAGAATTTAAAAAGACTTTAGGGGAATCCAGTCGTGTTATAATAAGCAATATAAAGCAAAACTCTTCTGCATAGGTCTGAATACACCAAAATTACTAATCAAATTATGAGAATCAGACTTATAATTCACCAGATCTTCCATACTTGCATAACTAAATGTTTCTTCCTCCACTGTAAAGCGTGAAAAAGTTTTGTTAAGTAAATTACCAAAGTACATTCTTCCTAGAAGCAAAAAGTAACACCAGCGACAGCTGTGCAATCACTTGGAATGATTTATGTGCTGTGACTACATCAGTGTTGTTTACTGTATGCTTATACTGTCTAAATTGGCAATTAGTTTCTGAAAAAATGTATAGAGCAACAGGGACTTGAATACTTGTAAGGCTGACTCTGCAAATTCTATGAGGTCAACACGGAGCACTCTGGTTTAAAACCTTAGTGTGGTCCTCAACTGAACGTGAAAGGCTTTGACCAGGATAGATGCAGCCCTTGATAGGTGGTAAGATTGAAGCTGTAACAATGCTTGACAGTCCTTTGAAGAGAAGTCCAATGTTTAAGGAGGAGAAATTTATCGCTTGTGAGGGAATTTGGCTAGCATTCACCGCTGGAATGAGGACATCATCTGAGAAATCTTAAATTATATCTACATACACACATAGATGATTTTTCTCCTTTTGATCATTCTGTGTTTCCTCTCTTAATATTTGGCTTTAAGGAAACAATTTTGTTTCTGCCTTTTGAAAGGAAAGACACAAATATTTTGAATTAATTATATCTTGCAAGAAAATGGATGGTGGCCTGGACATGTGGCCTATAGCTTATTGTGTGACCAGAGGTATTCTTCATGTCTCTCTATCAGCATCATGCTGTGCTAACTCAGGACTTGGCTGAAATGGATTAATTTAGAAAACTCAAGAAAATATCAGAAGTACAGTGAATTCTCTCAGCCTCATGGCAGCACCTCTTTTTAAAGAGTTATGCAGTATCTCAAGACTTTTTGTGAGATATACAACACTGATTTTTAAGATATGGTGTCTAAAGCTTGTTACATGAGTTTTAATTTTTAGAAATATTCTGAATCTACATTTCACTTTGACTTGAACAGGTACTCAGAGATATCAACCCTATATCTCGGCATAGACGTTCAGAACAAGAGGTGTTGTGTGAGAAATTTGGACTGAAGAATTAATAAAGGAATCCTGGCAGCATTTTTCTCAATTTTCCCTAATTGTAGCAGACTGCAATTGTAGAGGCAAGGCAATAATAAGAATAATAAAAATAAATATTAATATTATTATTAATAATAATAATAATGATGATGATGATGATGTAATGTAAGGGGGAATAGCTATCCATATTTTAAGACTGCTTAATTTCTCATCTACCATAGTTATGATCAGCAACATTCTGAATAAAAGAGGAATACCTATCTCTTTATTTTATTTAAACAGAAGCCCAGTTTATTTGTATACTTCCATATCTGTTTCAAGTCAGTAAATAGAACCAAGTTTCATAGATTTCTCACCTCACCTACTGAGAGTCTTTTTCACTGAGATTATAAATGTTTCTGTCTGTTATCTTTGGAAATTTGCATGAATCACATTTACATGTTAAGCTCTGTTCTGCTGATAAGTCAACAGCCCTCCAGATTTTCCAAATCTTATCTAAACTGTCTCAGAAACTCAATCTGCAATTAAAAAAAAAAAAAAAAAGGCAGAGGGAGAGGGAGAGAAGAGACAATTTACTGACGTTGTGCACCTGATGCTATATAGCGTCCAAACTATGTCTAATGCATTTGTTTTATTTTACAGTACCTCTTCTTCCTCTTTGTTTCTCTAGCAGCATTATCCTGGTATGTCTCCTAATTTCACAGGTAAAAAGTATCTTTACATGCTGACTCCTCGTTAATGACCAGGAGAAGTGGAAAAGGTTGAAAGTTTACAAATATTTGAATTAAAAACCACTAACCTGGCACAAAAACCTGTAGCAGTCATTTGACTGTCATCCTGTCTCAGAATTACTGCTTTTCCTTGAGCCTTTTCAGCACTTAACATCAGGTAAAAATGTAATGAAGTTTTCTCCCACTACCTTGGGAGACCCATCCTTGCCCTATTTTCTTTAAAAGGACAGAGATGTGCTAATACATATACATGCCTGTGCCACAAGACACAGGGACAAATGCTGTACTCTATGGCATGATAAAGTGTTAACAATTCCATCCTTCCCATCCCCTGGTAAATCTGTCCTTCTTCAGCCCTGGCTCTTGGTGCCTAATAGCAAGCAAATCCTAGATCATGCGAGTTGCCATCACACCAGTTAATATGTGTATTCTGTTCTCATAGTGATATACACAAAAGGAGAACAGCTAAGGGAGTGTTGGATAGATATGGCTTATTCATGTGATAGCTGTGACTATATTCTATATCACCAAACCTTAGCTGACTAAGCATTCACCAACAAGGAACAACAAGAGTTCCCAGGTAGGTGGGTGGTGAATCTCCAAATATGAAGGGACAAAGATAGCTTTCAAAGATAGGTAAACAAACCTAATTCCAGAAATGCCTAATTATTTCCATTGGTCACTGCTGGGCATTAGATTACATAACCACCTCCAAACTACTCAAGAGTCAAAATTGATCCCACAAGGTTGTGAAGGGTCATTGTTGATGTTGGGTGGCAGATATTTGAAAGACTACTTCAGGGAAAATGAAGCATAAGGGAAAAGCTGTGAAATTTGAATTAGCAATATGTGTGTTGCTCTGGAAATTAATATTCCTCATATAACCAGTTTCTTGTTGCTGTCCTCTTCATTTTGAAAATAGGCTGTGAATTCTTAATATACATTTTAGGCTTTTTGTGTCCTTTAAGAAATTTATTTAGACGCAAAATATTTGATCTGAATTTATGAGAGATGTTTATTCCAACAACTCATTTTTGGGGGAGACTCTCTAAAATCCATTAAGCGCAAAGGATTCTGAATGGACAAACTGATGAAAAACATGATACCATGAAATGTCAGTAGTGCTAATTTAGAGAAATGAAACTACTAGAGAAACTCAAAAGCAACATACTTACTGTAGTTGGCTCATCAGAAAGGTGTGTATATCATAAAACCAATGACTTGCTTTGTATTCCCTATGTTGCAGCAGCATAAGGGAATGCTGTACACTTCAAAGCCTGCAGAAGTAGTATTAAAAAACTGTGCAGGTGCAGGGAACCCAGCATGAAACAACCTTTTGTATACTGTCTATTGGGAACAGCCACTGAATAAACAACAGCTTAGAATAAAATGCCATGTTTCAGTTTAAAGGGTACTAGTCTATTTCCTATAAAACAAAGGCCAGAAATAAACTGACATTTATGCTATGTTTATATAACTAAAAACTGGGAATGAATTAGAGAGCTAAGTTGTTTGATCTATATCAATTTTTCTTTTCTTCTAAGATTAAGTATAAAATGTTTTATGCCCTGGAAGAGATTTCAAGAATTGCTTGGCCTGTAAATTAAATTCTCCTAACCAAGCACCATCCTTGTGATGTATAAAAAATAAAATACTACATATTTTTTGTGTGTTTTATGGATCCATCTCATTAGCTAATGAAGCTATTTTTTCCTCCTTTCAGATATGAGTAGATATGATAATGCTGCTCACCATTTGGATAACAAATTCCAGATAGGTGAGGTAGAAAATACAGTCACACAATAGCACTTTTAGTACTAAGTGATGAAAGTTTGAAGACAAATCTCTTCATAAATTTGTAAGAACTTTAACTACTTCCAGCTATCAGAGAATTGTATTTACTGGTGCATTTTACAAACAGTTGTTGCAGTGTGGCCATGCGAATCAAGGTGGTTGTAATTATATTTGACTTCTTTGTGATTCAGTGTCTGTTCGTTATATGCTTTGTATACCACTGGTCAAAGTTTTTTACAGGGAGAAGAGTAAAAAGGAAATAAATAGCTCCTTGTCCTGGATTTGGCCAGGACAGGGTTAATTTTTTGCAGTAGCTGGGAGGGGGTATGGCTCATTGCCAGAGGCAGGGGGAAAAGGGACTCTCTTCTGGGGCTCCTTACCTTGCAGAGATCAGATCATATTTGTTTATTTTCCTGGACTTTCTGTGTAAATCATTTCTTTGTCTTATACCTATTGTCACTAATATTGTTGCTGTCACTGTTGGTTTTCTTATCTCATTGCTGTTTCCAGTAAATTGTTCTTATCTCAACTGGTGATCTTTGCCTTTTGTGCCTCCACAAAGGGGAAGAGGGGAGTGATCTGATTGGAGGTGTACTAAATTGGAGAATACTATTCCTAAACCGTGACACTGCTGTAATTTAGCAACCAAGTGAATCCAACAATAATGTAAATGTCAGGAAAAGTGACAATACAGGAGCTCTTCTGGCAATTCTTTTCAACTGAAAATATGAGACAAAATTAAAACAAACAAACAAATTAAAAATATTCATGAAAATCTGTGAAAATCCATCACCTAAAGCCTGGGTTGCATTTTTTAATTTTTGATAATTCCTTAACTATTCATTTTGTGTTGAAATATCTTTTTATGCTTATGAAGAAAGAGGGTAGTAGGACTGCTAGTGCACATGCTATAATTAACCTTTCATCATACTTTTCATCTTAAAACAATTAAATTGTATGTGCACTTTTCTCTTAATGACTAGAAAAATAATGCAATATATTTTTATCTCTAATTTTTCACAGATAGTGTCATGTATCTTTTTAAGCTGAAGGGAAAATAAGTCTTTAATCTGCAAATTCATAGAAATTTATTTTGGAACTATTAAAGGCACAAATTATTTCTTTGAAAAGAAGCAGTATGAGAGAATACTGGAGAAGGTGAGAAGGTATGGAAGGATATGAAAGACCAATTACCACTTCCAAAGTATAGGAGGAGGAAGGACATTTTAGTTGTAGCCAGAGGACCTGGAGTTCTCTTTCATCATTTATGTATCTGATATTCACGATGTGAACTCTACAGTTGCTATGACTGTCACTCTCCTTTATTACCTATTGGCACTTTCTTAACCTGCATTTTCTGTCACACTTTTAATTCTTCTTTTTCTTGTTCTGCAGCTCCAGAAATAATTCATTTTCAGTCATCTATCTCCTCAGACTAAGGGTTTGTTTTTCTTCCCTTTCCTTCTCTTTGAGACGTCATTACTCAGATTGGAGGTGACACCTGAAAAGGTAGAAAATTTGGATATTAGTGAGGGAGCAGAAGATAAGAAATTAACATTATAACTTGAATCTGCAGTGTACATGCATTAGAGTTTTGTGGGACAGTTATGTAGCATACTGATGGCATTTAAAAGAAAACATTGTTAAGGCCCTTCTCATTATGTCATCTATAACATAGTATTGTTTCCTGTAAGACCTAACTTTTTCTTTTATGCAAGTCACACAATTGAAAAAATTCGAAACAACCAGCAAGCAAGAACCAGATTCAAGATTTTCAAAATAAATATACTGCCTTTATTCCAATCTGTTAGGGGAAAAATGGTACAAAGTTTTGTTGCTTTTTTAACACAGATTAACATCTTAAAAATTCTCTTTACAGTACAGCAAAATACAAAGATTAGAGAAAGAATAAAAGACAACGGGGAAAAAGAATTGAGTGTTGTATCCTTTAGTTGGCAATACTGGTTTGATAGTAGCCAACTGTGTTTGGATTCAGTCATTGAATGATGCTTATGGCTGATAATTCCATTGTTTTTTTCAGTAACAGAATGATGCATTATGAAGTTACGCTTTACTATGCAAAGAGGTTGTAAAGAGAAGAATTTGAGGAGATTGTCTCTAACGAAATAGGAAAATATCATCCCGCCACGAGAGTGGGGTGAACTGCTGAATAAAGCTTTAGAGAGATCCTTGAGCATTATCTTATTATAAGCCACTTATAACAATGAGAATTCTCTGTTAATTCAGCATTACAAAGAAGATCATGGTGCTTTATTAGTCTGCGAAATTTTGGGGGAAAAAAGGAAAAATATTAATATTATTCATAAGTAATCAAAGAAAACAGAATGACAAAAGCTAGACAAAGATCTTGGGCTCTGGAATAAGTTACTAAAACTTTTATAGGATGATAGGTCTCAGTTTTCTGTAAGATGTTAAGAATAAATCTACAGATATCTGTTGTTATGCTGCTAAGTTAAAACTATCTCTACTGGCACCACAGTGAAATCAATAAATTAATATTCTAAAGTTATATTCCATATAGCTTTTATGGCATTGAAGCTTGTATTTAGTTTTTAAGGAATATAAAAGTTGTGACTAAAGAAACCAGTAAGTTACCCACAGTATTATCTTTAAAGACATTTAATAAAATCAAACTCAGTGTAAAATATCAATGTGATATCACTTTCCTCTAGTATTTTTGCAGCTGGCCTTATTGAAATACACACTTTTTGATAAATCTAAATTTTTGCATTTGATTTTATGACTGTGTTTTTAGCACCATAATCTTTTTTTAATTAAAGTTATATTCAGATTTATTTTTGAAGTAGTGTCTTCGTTCACAGTTGCATTAGGTCCTTAATCTTATTTTCATTTGAGTGACAGTAAAAACTCATCCATTGAAACTACTTTGCCTGTTATCAGCTTCTATTCACAGCGTGATAGACACATGATAATGAAATTTGTTTTTTGGTTTGTACAGAAAAGATGATAGTTTTTGTTTGGTTCAAAATTAATTAAGACCATACTAGTTGCCTAAAACTTTTTGGCGAACACACTTCTGTTTTATAGATTTAAAGTGATTTATTTAACACTACTGCATCCAAGTTTGCATAAAAATACGGAATTAAACAATTTTTTCAATGGTACTGAACTGACACATAAATACGAAGTTATATTTAATTTGAAACTTAAAATGTAAATCATGGGGTTGATCTCTATCAACAACATAACATTTTAGTTTTGCATAGTCATATGATTATGTGAAGGAAATTTGAAGACAGAGCTGTTAACTCTTAGAGAACTTTTAGTACTTTTCTTTCGTATATTGTTTGCAGGCAGGTAACTGGACTACTTGTTACTGTTTGTTCCATTTTTGGTTATACAGGTCAAAGAGCAACTAAACTCATGAAAGGTTCTTGACTGAACTTACAAGGTATATTGTCTATTGCCCTTAACAAGGTTTTAAGAGCAGCAAACTGTTCCCTGATTAGCTCTTCCTGATCCAGTACACTATAGACCTGTTGCACAGTGCTTTTTGAAGGGCTTCACGGCATGAAAAGTTGAATCCAAAATATCAACAATGTAGATGAGTCAGAGGGGAACTGTACTCAGGCTTCTACTGGGTCCTCGGTAGTTAGCAGTTGTGCTCTGTTTGCGATCTGCTTCTAGAGCGTACATAACCAAAATCAGAGATACGTATGTCTCTTATCCTGTCTTTTTCAGGGTAGCCTGAAGTGTATCTGGCCACGCAAAAAGCTAATGTATAGCAAGAGGCCAGAGTCTGCCATAGGGGCCAGTGTACTGTCAGATATGATCAGTTATGTGACTGTCCTTGGAGCAGTCACAGAGACAGATAAGGCACAAAGCAGAGAACAGGTTTTTGCAGCTGCTTCAGAAAATAATCATTTGCAGTGATTTGAAAACACAGCCATTGTGACTGGGAGCAGGCTGCTACTGTGGAGAAATAAACCTCTCAGAACACACATCTTCCAGACAGAAGAAACATTAATAAAATTCTGCCATAAAATGTAGCCAGTTTCTGGGAATATGATGTTCAGTTTAGGAATGGAATTGAATATCTGCATCGCAATTTTCTGAACATGGCCAAGTTGGCCTTGGCAAGCAGTGAGTTATCTAATGGTGGGAGGATGCCAAAGCTGGATTAAAACTGAATAACTTGGGTGTTTTGCAGTTGTTTTAGTCAAAAACTAATCATCATCATCTAGCAATTCAGCAAGAAACCTTCCAGGTAAAATTCCATCTGTCTCCAGAAATGACTTTGTTTACCGATTTGCTTCATGGGTTGCGTTGCTCTGAATGATTATCTTTGCAGTGCTTAATGTAAGTCCTGCATCAGCAAAGCAAGCCTTTATTGGCAGAATTTGTAATGTCTAACTGTTACTACAGTACACTGCAATGGTTAGAATGTGTTTGAATGGTGTTATTTTATGTCCTGGAGCATTAATAAGCCAAAGCAACCAATGGTATCCATAGTAACAAAACCCCAGAAACAGTAGATTGAAATACTATTCCCAGACATGCTAAACTCCTTCTGATGCCGGGTCTTTGTTTCAGCTCTGCCTCTTCTGTAATAGTAAAAAACCCCAGCATTCTCTAAATTAGGAATCTACTTTCAGATTAAAATTTCCCCTTAAGCAATCACATTGCACTACACTGTTAATAATGATTACATACATAAATTTGCAAAATATCTGGCTTCACTGTCCTATTTATCTTCATGTAATAATTAGGTAATGAATCAATGTCCACTTTTCTCAGGTGAATCTAAGAATGTAGTGTTGTGAAGGTGAAATTAGATTAAATTTTTACTCAAAGGTTAGAGAAGAACTTTTTTGTATGGTTAAAGAAAATTACTCATTTTTAAACTATACTTTGATTTTTTAAAAATTTAATTGTATGTTGATTCCCTTAAATCTATTATGTATGGAGAAAATGTCTTGAAGAAATGAGTTCCACTGAATTCTAGTTATGTATTAAAAAGAAGTATTTGAGGTTTTTTTTTGGTCTTGTTACCAAAGTAAAACCTGCTAGCTAATGCCTGATTTGGTAATTTGAGAAGAATGTAAGAAATTGATACTCTTAAAGATATGTTAGTTATGTTGACATATTTATAATAACTATCTTTTCTTTAGAATGCATCTGATATTAAATTAATTTAAAAATCAAAGTTTTTTAAAGAAAAACCATGCAAAATGCTACTTTTGCTTCTTCTCTGCGAGGCTATAGGGGAAAGTTTTATTAGTACATAGTCCTGGATTTTAATTTGTTAATTTGGAAGACAAAATTTTATTCATTGACTAACAGTAAGGAACCCTTTATTTACTGCTCAGCAGTTGGAAGAAGATCTGAAAGATCCAGTGTTCAGTGTAAAGTTAATGTTGATGTGTGTTTTGATAGAAGGATGCTTTGAAAAAGCCGAATACTTTATTTGAACCCTTAAGAAATATATAGCCTTCTCTGTTGTTTGCAACAATCTTAGATATTATTTATGAAGAGATGTTTTTTTAATGGAACAATATGTATTAAAAATTAAGCTAAACTCCAAATTATTTTACCCATTTAGATTTGGATTAATTGCTTCTGTTCCACTTTTGCCCATGCAACAGAATATTGGGTTTTCTCCAGTAATTTTAATTTTGTGTTGACTGCTCTAGAAATCTTATTTTACAGTTTTTCCCCTACAGTCTTTAGATTAGGAAGTTTAATTAGGTGAGGGTGACGTGTATCTCAGCCTTGTACTGACAACACTCAAGATGTAACCAGTATGTGAACAAAAGTCCCAAGGCTCTTCAATTTCATGTTCACCTGCACAGAGTAGCCTGGGTTGCCCATCTCTGGTCTTCACAAACTCGTCCTTGAACAGGAACTGGGAGAGTAACTTTCCGGTTGTGTTATTAACATACAGGAACAGAGATTTAACTTGTAGTAATGTGTGTTTCTATTTCCTACTTGCTGATTTTTTCCCATGCAGCTCTGTAAAGTGGTGTGCCTGTACCTTACTTTGAGGAAAAGGTGTGAGGACAAAAGAAACAATTGCATAAGATATCTTGACGAGTAGCACAGTTAGCAAGCATAGACCCCAATTCAGAAATACTCAGAAAATATATCAGAGCTAAAGTATGAGATCCATCTTTTTTCAAAGCAGGATTGGAATCAGATCCCCAGAAAATGGAGGATAATTTTGATGTGGTTGTCTTGTTAATTTTTGATCTCATTTTGAATTTGCAGCTGTTCTACATTCACTCACAGACCCTTATATTTGGGGTTTAGATCATGAATTTATTTCTACAATATATTTGAATATACTTTTGTTCATGAGAAGGTTTTGTAAGTAAATACTGGTGTGATATTTTTTTTAAAGCAATTTAGAGGTTTATATCCTAACACTAGCGTGACAAGGGACAAAATCCACAAAGGGGCTTAGATAGAATTTGGGATTAGCCCTTTGAACATCCATAACAACCTAAATGGTTCAACTCCTTCAAGTTTTCCCTGGGAAATTCCTTCAATGTCCTGGGCAGGGCTAATTCCTCAAACCCTGTGCTCTGAAGGACCTGACCTGAAGAATACAGATACACCATCTATACACCATCTATACACCATCTATAAAGAATATTTGTTTTGCCATCAAGATACAGACAGACTTATTGGATTTGTTAGTATTTTAAAAAGATTATCTACTCTGATTATTATTATTATGTTTTTGTTGTTGTTGATTTTATTGAGTACTTGAGATTTAATGTCTAGCTTCAGTTACTATTCTTATCAGCATAGAAAATTCATAGAACAGCACTAGCTCACTCTAGGGGTGTGTTTTTGGTGTGTTTTCCTTGTATTTAAGCAAAGATTACATTATTGTTAATATACTTGAAATCTTTAGGATCTAATAAAATAATTATTAGCAGTGCAGATCTAATTATTACAACCCTCCAAATTATTTTCAAAAGCCAAAACAAAGCAAATATGACACTATTTTAGCCCATCCATCATCAGAACTTACTCAGTGATTTCTTATAAACACAGAACAAAAAAGATCACAGTGAAGAGCTCCCAGATAATCCAGAGCTTCAGAGCTAGATACTGGGCTTATTGTTACTAGTTCTAAATTGCCTGGGAATGTCACACATGTGAATGAGACTATAGAGAACAGACACTTCAATTGATTTAATACTATGATGTCTAAAGTGTAGTTTTATTTAGAATGGAAAAAAACCATATGTTTCACAGGAAAATTACAAAAAAAAAAAAAAAGCATCTTAATTTTATGTGGATAAATATCTTCTGCCTTGACAGGCATCCTAATTTTTCATATTGAGTTGAGCTTTTTTTTTTTTATTTTTTAGTGAATGTCAGAGTTAACAGTGTTTTTGTAGTGAATAATCAAAATAATATGTTCCTAAACTCTAAACTGAGTATATCTCAACCCTATGTGAGTTTTCTTAGGATTATTTCCAAATAATCCTATTTTTTTTCCAACTGAAATTCCACAGCAAGTGACCCAATTTTGTGAGGCATTTTTTCTGCAGTGTAAGCCATATACACTCTGCCGTAGACAAACTAAACTTTCTGAGATATGTTTTCTATTAATCTTCCATGTTTCATATAAAAAAACTTATTTTTAAACAAATTTTGTAACTTCTCTAAGTTGTCTTGTCCCCCTCAGGGTTTTGGGCCTCTTATTTATTCATGGTATATCTCTCTTGTATTCAGAACTGAAAAAGATCATGATTCATTTCCTAAGTTTCTCTTGAGCTCATGCCTCCTATGTTGTTCAGCTTTTTACTGAACAAGGCTGTCATATGGGTGCATAAGCAGAAAACTGTTCTTGGGTAAAGTAATTTATTGGATCCATGGAGGAGTTGCCAGTTTTTTATCAGGTAGGATTAATTTCCTGTAGGGAAGTAAAGTAATTTTCAGAAAAGTTGTGCCTTGAATTTGCATTTTACCATCTCATCTTCTATCAGTAGTTTTGTGCTATTTTCTAAACAAACTTACCCTCTTATATGAACAATTCAGTACTGAAGTAACTGTGGTTGTGATGTGTTCATCATGAAAAGAATTTCTATTTAACATATGATTTTCAAGCATAACTAGGCATAGCAGCAGTAGGACTGTAAAACTGATTTTTAGGCATTGAGTTTAGATTTCAGAAATGAAAAACAGAAACATTTTGATTTGTAAAATGAGCAAATTTAATGTGTGAACCACTTAGAAAAAAAATGAGATGGAACCTCAAAATATTCTTCTTTGCAGTCATTTGTCTAACTGTAGTCTTACTTCAGTTTCATACCAGTTTAGATCAGGATACTAAAATCTCCCTTCAAAACTATTTTTCCTTTATCACAGACTCTTTTGCTTTCACAGGCCATTTTACAGTACTTTCTACCTGGTGGTCTACAACAAATTCCAAACATAAATCTGAATCTATTGCAATAGCTATTTTTCTTCCAGAGAAGACTTCTGACTTTCTTCCAGTTATGTACACTTCTCCCAGATTACTTTTCTTCTGTCCTTCCTCTATTTATAGACCATTGATTTCCCAAGCCCTTTTGTTTCTCCATAAAAATCTAAATTAATGCTAGCATGTCTGTCATACCATTCACTACATTACTTGTTATAAGAGAATGACTTTTTCTGCTTCCTTCTCATCTTAGTGAAAATATTTCCACTTACTTTAATTAGAAGTGGTTTGAGCTCTAAATTCTCACTAGGAATGACTCTAAAATTTCAATTATCCTTCAGATATTGACAATTCACTCAAGAAATTTCATAGCAAAGCCAGGCTAGATTATCTGTAGAGTATTTTGAAGCAAAAATAGACATTTAATTTTTTTCTCTTGCAGCTGGTGGAACTCATACTTTAAATGGTTTTAAGGTAGGTTTCACACCTTCCTGTTATTTACTTTTAGGAAAAAACAAGCCTATTTTTCTAACTTTCCTGAGATCATTGCAGATAATGATGACAGATAATTGTCACTTTAAATGATATTATCTTGCCAGCTGTCTCAGTGGTGAGAAAGACTGTGAAAGAAAAATAAGATAGATAGAGATTTTTGTTCACAACAGAGCCATTTTTGTCCTACGTAGTAACTTCTGCTTAAAAACATTCCATTAATAAGAAGTAAGGGCTATCTAAGCTATCAACTTTGTGCGCCTAGGCCTCAAAAGTCACTTCACAAGATAACCAGAAGTTAGTATAATTTTCGCTATAAATAGTATTGGACACCACTGGTGCTGTGTTCCAACCAAAAAAAAAAAAAAATAGACAGAAAATTTGATCTCTGGTAGAGATCCCATTAAAATTCAAGTCAGAAAAAACCCTACTCTCAGTCACTATTTTCGAGTAAAACCAACAAAATTGGCTTTTACACATTAAAACACCGTCCACAGTTAAATTCAAAGATGAATCTAAGAGCAGTGCCTGATTTTGGTGGGATTTTGCAAATATCCTCATCCACTTGTAGGTCTAGTTAAAAAAAATATTTCAGATAACTTGAAAACACATTGAATAAAGGTTAGATAGTGTGATCTGCTGTACTAGGATAAGGGGTAATGGTTTTAAACTGAAGGAGCTTGGATTTAGATAAGCTCTAAGAAAGAAGTTTTATACAATGAGGGTGATAAAACACTGGAACATGTTGCCCACAGGCTGAGATGTCCCATCCATGGAAACATTTAAGAACAGACTGGACACAGCTCTAAGCAACCTGACCTAATTGAAGATGTCCCTGCTCATTACAGGGGTGTTGGACTTGATTACCTTTAAAAGGTCCTTTTCAACCTATTCTATGATTCTGTATCACAGCAAAAATATCGGTTTCTCTGTTTATAGGATGGTAGACAATGTACTGGTGCTCAAAGAAATGCTCAGTTGAAACTTTCATGTATCTATAAAGCTAAGCTTTGATGACAATTATAAGTTTTTACTTCTGCTTCTGCATTTTGTTCAGATGAAGATTGAAAACTGAACATGTATCTCTAAGAAGAGAGAACAATATGCCTTGAAAGGAAAGTAACGAGGACAAGTATAACATTAGGTAATGACAAAGTATTTTCACTATTAGAACTTCTTTCCTAACATAACTTATAAGGCAAGAACAAGACTGTAACAAATTCTCAAGTTTGATATTTAAATTAATATCTCTATATCTTACCTTATTCCTGTCTGGACTTTATACTTCTATACTGTGCCTTACATTTTCATCAAACATGACATTAAAAAGTTCTCAAATGCACTCATAGGTGTAAACCTTAAAGGCCATTCAGCAAAATAAAAAAAAACCACAATGACAAAATGAAGACTATTGAGTGTCCACAGTTTTAGAAGCACTTAATGTTGACTCAAAGATTCTAGATTTAGATTTTCAGTATTCTAATGTAATCTTCAACTGTTTTTCAACTCATCCAAACAATAGACATGCAACGAAGATGCATGTGGAAGAGCAATCCACATTTATAAATTTACAGGAAGAAATCAGTAGAACATTACTGATTGCTTAAAAGCATAAAAGCTTGAACACTGAGAATTCCTGTGAAAAAAGATCTGAATGTCAAGACAACTGACAGCTCTACTGCTGAGAATTTTGTTGATCATAGAACAGGCAAGGTGACTATTAATATTGAGAAGCTGTTTCTGAGTGCCTTTTGGTGGGTAAAACATTAAAAACCACAACTAGTCCTCAGCTTGTCTTTGTGATTGAAGGTTGAACTTGATCAGATATCTAGCTCTCCCACCAGTGGAATAACTTTCTTCCAAGAGGACTTAAATTTCTAGCCCATTAGAAGCTATTCTATAATTTTTTTATAAGAAATGAAATTCCCATCCATAATTACTAAGTCAGCTAAAGTCTTTCAGGGTGAATGTAACACTTTTTTCCAGTTTTCCTGTATCTTCTCATTATAAAAATACTGTCTAAAGAAACGGCTAAGAGAAACTCAAGCTGCAGACTTTTTCACATGGATAAAATATTGCAAAATGTGGGAAGATGAAAGGATGATACTAGATACTTAGCAGATGCTGAGAGGATACTGTAAAGTGCAGTAGTCTGTCATGGGTTATTGTTGACTTTTTGCCTTCTTGTTGATAAGGGTACAAAAATATGCAGATTGTGTGAAAGACTAAGATTTTTGACAGTGTTTATTTAACTTTACTGTTGTGTTTCTGAGGAGCTCAATAATTATAGGATTTGAATGTACTTTGTGACAGTCTCTAGGTCACGTGGTTCGTGATGTCTGATAGTCAGTCATTCCTCTAAGCTTTTCATCCTCGTTTTGCTGCATCTGTATCTCTAAGTATTCGTCTAACTGGCTTGATTCTGGATTTTAAGGAAAATAGAGTTTTCAGATCTTAGCCCAGCTCTATCTCTTGTAGAGTGCTTTGTTTTCTTAGGCAGCGTTCATATACAGCTGATTACTAATTTGTCTTTCAGAGTAAGATACCTTTCAAGGATATTGATCTCAACCTTCATGACATTAACTATTACTCATGCTTAAAAAGAAAGAAAACATTAATCTACTTTTCTACCCCAAGTGTGCTCTGAAAAGAGGGGAGGGGAAGGGAGGGGACGG
>VZTD01004958.1:668999-728809 GCA_013397725.1 Rhagologus leucostigma | reverse complement strand
GGCGGGTAGGAGAGGGGAGGGAAAAGTAGATGGTAGTAAACTAATCTCCCCAGGATCACAATAGTCTGAATATGGAACCTCTAAGAGACCCTTACATGTGACTGAGGTAACAAATAAATTCTATTTAAATGCTGTATTGTTGTATATGTTGAGTTGTTGTGACCCAAGTGCAGGACCTCACACTTTGCCTTGTTGAATCTCATACAATTGACCTCAGCCCATCTATCCGGCCTGTCCTAATCCCTCTGTAGAGCCTTCCTGCCCTCCAACAGATCAACACTCCTGCCCTTCTTAGTGTCGCCTGTGAACGGAGAGTGATCTTGAATCCAAATATCGTATAGTTTGATATGCAATTAAACAAACATCGTAGGTATCCAGCAACTTGTTTTCAGGTCTTCAAAGGTGTAAAGATTGACCATCAATGTTGTTCACCTTATAAGTGTCAAACTTGGAAGGACAGGAATAAACATGCATGCACATGCAGAGATTCACTTTTACATTGGCTGACTTTATCAGCTTCAAGATCTGCTACCATGGCCTTTTCTCTCTTGTTTTGGTTTGGTTTGTTTTGGTTTGGTTTCCTTGCTTTTTATGCTGCATTTCCTATACACTATGAGTTAGATTACTGTTTGAATAAAACTGAGTGTTACGGTAATAGGTGCTAATATACACACCCATATATCCATAATAGTTGTTTCTGTGGCTGAAATATGAAAATGTTTCAGGATGGTGTTAGTAAAATACCTGTACATCTCCCTAATGGTTACCTGATATAATTCTGTATCAGAAGACTCTTTATTTACCTTTACAAAACTGTTTAAAATTCTGGGTGCTGAAGTGTCTAAAGCAATTATGTTTGATGCTATTTTTCACAAAGTATCTAGTATATATCATGTTTGAAACTGTATTTTGTTCCTTTAGTCCAAAATACCAATACCAAAATAGGAATAGTAAAGCAAAATTTAACTCTGGTTAAGATTGGAGGGGCATAGTGGCTTATTTCTTATTCATTAAATTTCATGTTCTTTATTAAGTGCCAGAAACATAAATTTACCACAAGAGTATGCTTATCATTCTCTTCATCCTCAATGCAAATTTTTTCACATATAACACCGTTGCTCTTTTTTTTCCTGTTATCTTATTTCTTTTGAAGCACAGGTAAAAAAATTTCAACATCCTCAACATAGAATTAGCAACACAAAATCTTACTAAGGAAAGAAAACAGTTTTAATTTATTTTTGTTGCTGATAAGAACTTTTCTTGCCCAGAACCTTGCCTTCTCTTTTACAATTCTTTTATCTGGAAATTGACTCATTTAAACACAGATGGTACAAAAGCCCGTCATTTACATAACAAGGAAAAGCAGGTAAATTTCAGCAATGCCCCACCTACTGTAAAGTATTAATAATATGCTTCAGCAGTCTTAATTACTTTGGTGACCTTCTTAATTTAACAGATTTGACTTTCCCCATTTGTAATTTTGCAGCAATAATTGGATAACTAGGCAATGCATGTACCTAAACAAATTAGGCCTTTTTTAATAAAACTTGATTATTCACAGTTCATTAGACAAAAAGCTGTATTTTAATATTAATTGCAATTACTCCTGTAGAATGTCATTCAGAATTAAATATCATGCTCTGTTTTTATGCCCATAGAATCATAGAATGGTTTGGGTTTGAAGGGACCTTTAAGATCATCTAGTTCCAACACCCTGCCATGGGCAGGGATGCCATCCATTAGACTTTTTTTCTCAGAGCCCCATCCAACCTGTCCTCGAACATTTCCAGGGATGGGGCATCCACAACATCTCTGGTCAACCTGTTGCAGTGCCTCACCACACTGATAGTGAAGAATATCTTTCTTATATCTAATTTAATCTATCCTTCAGTTTAAAGCCATTAACCCTTGTCCCATCACTACATGTCCATGTGAAAAAGCACTCTTCACGTTTCTTGTAGACTCCCTTCAGGTTAAAGTTATTCAGAACATTGAAAAGCTGTATAAAAATTAATGAGTCTGAATTATATTAAAACTGTTAATATAGATGTATTTATATTTATGGTTTGACCTAAAATCTGCTTTTTGACCTTACTGAGAAAAGCCAATTCATTTCAACATTATGGAATAATTCAGTTTAAGATTCATTTTCTTTTTAGTTATCTACATTTCTGCAGTTGGAATTGCATCACTGAAAATCGCAATATCAGACAATATGATATCCTTAGCTCTGAATATCAAGGTCCAAAATGTTACAATTGATTGATTAATGTACTAATGTTTCAATAATTTCTTATGAGGCTGGAATTTTAAAACTGATTTCAAGTAACATAGACCTATTCTCCCTGATATAAATGAAACAAAAAAAAGTATCACTTCAATATTAGGAATATGAAAATTCCTTTCCTTAGTATTGATTCTAAGAATGTATTATCCATCAGGTATTTTGTGAATTTACAGCTATTTTACAGGGCCAGTCTTAGTGTTGATTCTAGTCTTGTTCCAAAGATTAAAATTTGAGCGAGATGATACAAAATGTATGTTGTGTCAAAAACACTAGTGTTAAAATAAAAAAGGAAAAATGTGAAGAAACAATTCTGACAAGAATACTCTTTTTCACCACAAACCTCACAGTTTTCTCTTGTTCAGTAAGTAGTTTTTGTGAAATTTTTAGTCATTTCCTGAAGATATTTTTTAATTGGAAATTAGCTGCATTGTTTTATGGATATTTTGAGAATTTTTTAAACTCTTAAATATATCTAAACAAAGTGTAAGTAAAAGAAATCCCATGCATCCTAAAACAGGCATTATGACTGGAGAAGATATAAATAAATAAATAAGCATAGCCTGCCAACTTACTTTTGAGAAATTACCGCTGTATTTTTTCCTAGCTTAACTTTTCTGTGAGCATTCATATTCATGAAGGCAAAGGGTCAGTTGCATATATGACTTAACCACAGGACATTTTTATCCTAGATACAGATCTAATTGAGGCAGCTGAAATGTGAGCATATTTTGCTTATCCCTGACCTACAATTTCTGTCTGTTCTAAAAGCGAGAATTAGTTTGGTCATCCTGCTGTCAGCCCAGGGCATCTTCTGACAAGAGATTTCTAATACACTGAACAGCACTTTACATTAAGTGGTACTAATTACTGGGGCTGGGTAAGCAGTTTGACCAGAAGTTGGAAGCATAACTGCAGACTATTTGAGAATTCCAGCTGGAACTACTGACATAGTTATTACTGTTTATTTTCTTATTTATTAATTCTATCAGGATAGAAATCCTAAAGCCCAAATATTCTCCCACGTGTTTCTGTGTATTTAGTTATGATAAAGAGTGCATTTTAGTTTGTGTTTGCTAAAACAAAGTCAGAATTTATAATCATTTTATAAATAAGGACTAGAAAACTTTTGGGTTAAAAAAATCCTCATGGAAGTTTCTGCTTCTCAGTATTCTGTCCTTCCTGAAACATTGCATCACTGGAAGCAACAGATATATTTGCAGACCTGTCAAGAAGGGAAGTTCATATATTTCTTTAGCCTCTATTCTAAATTACCACTTGGCAGTTATGTATATTTGTGTCGTGATTGCCTCTCCACTGATATAACAAAGATGGTAGTAATTGACTTCACAGGATGGTATATCTATGTCAAATTTTAAAGCATCCTGACTCTGAGATGAAATAAATTATTTTTCACTAATATTATTAGTATTGTTACATTAAACCTGTTCTCCTTGGGGGCACAAAAATAATGTTGGAAAAAATCAAAAGTTTATCTACATTTATTGCCCCCTAATCTTAGAGCAGCTTCTCCCAGAGTATTTTTCAGTTTTCTATTGTTTTTACCCCATTCACATTCTAGCTTTAATTTCCAAGTACCAATGTACTGTGAGGGAAGTTTCTCGAGGGTTCCTCTGAAAGAAAAGAGACTATTGATCTTGGGAGGCCCTATAGAAGTTTTTCTTTTCAAAATTTATTGATTTGAAGGCATGTAAGGGTATGTGTTATTCTCTGTATGGATTCAAATTCTCCTGGGGATTTTTTTACAGAAGTTGTGACAAAAAACTCAGTCTGTGAAAGCAAGTCTCTTGGAGCTGTTTAAACATAAGTGCGTAATTATTCAAAAGTGCTTTTATGGTACTCTGGCTTTCCTAACACAGTTGGACACTATGCAGATAAGGGCTAGTCTGTGTAATGTAACTTTTCCGCATTTTCAGGGGTGTGTGCTTTCTGCATTTTCTTTGTTTACTATCCTTTCTTCTGTTTTACTCCTAATATTTCTTTGGTGACTTTAACCATTTTTTATTTCTTTTTTTGGTTTTCTTTTTTGCTCTCTGCTAAATTCTGCCATTGATTCTCTTTAAGTAACCTATTAAAATTGAAATTAGCAGCAGATTTGAATTCACAAAGATACTTTGTATGGAATTCATCTGATAAAAGCAGATGATTCCACTGTCTCCATCTGAACTACCCAAGGGTGTCTTTATGGCTAATAGACTGAAATAAGCACATCTAAAGCATTATTAATTTTATACATTTAAAGGAGGTGATTGTCCTGCCCTACTCTGCACTGGTGTGGACTCACCTCAAGTTCTGTGTGCCACAATATAAGAAAGACATAAAACTATTAGGAAGTATTGAAAGGAGGGCTACTAAAACAGTGCAAGGTTTAGGAGGAAGCCATATGAGGAGCAGATAAGGTCACTTGGCTTGTTCAGCCTGGAGAAGAGGAGGCTGAGGGGAGACCACATTGCAGTCTACAACATCTTCACAGGGGAAGAGTAGGGGCAGGCACTGATCTCTTCTCTGTGACAGGACTTGAGGAATGCCCTGAAGCTGTGTCAGGGGAGGTTTAGGTTGGATACTAGGAGAAGGTTCTTCAGCCAGAAAGCTGGAATAGGCTCCCCAGGGAAGAGGTCACAGCACCAAGCATAACAGATTTCAAGTAACCATTGGGACAATGCTCTCAGGGACATGGTGTGATTCTTGGGATGTCCTCTGGAGGACCACGAGTTGGATTCAATGATCCTTGTAGGTCCCTTCCATTCAGCATATTCTGTGATTCTGTGATTCTACACTGAGGAAACCATTTATAATGGATCAGATAGCTTCCACCCTAAAAGAAACAATTTCCAGCTTGGGAAAGAGGAAAAGTGAGGCCCTAATCATAAAGCTATGTTTATACTGCAGAAGTGAAAAAAAAGGGTCTCTGTTGGGAAAATGAAGGATACACTCTGCCTTTGACTAGTTAGTGCAGCCATTTAGCATTTCTAAGTTCCCAGCTATGTTGTGTATATAGCGTGAAATTTTGTTGAGTATTGGAACAGGAGGTGTTGCATTTTTTTAAGAGAATGGCATATGATGTCCTCTGAGTTCACTATGCTCACTTCTAAAACAAATAACTTTGCTGTCCCATTTACTTTTATTTTCTTTTGTAAAGATTGCCCATTGTTCTATAATGTCAGTGAAGATTGTTCAGGTTTTTCACATATGCATTGCTCGAGATATTTCGAGATCAATTCAGTTTCCTAAACATGGTATTTGGATATTATTTGAGGTGACCTATCTTAGCATACTACTTAGCTTTCACCTGCTCTGCAAGTGTCGCTGTATTTTAGGAACTCTCCAAACACAGACAGAGTCAGGTTTAGAAAGGAGACATTTTTTATTCTGTGCAGGATGCAAGGTGAAAGTTTTCCACAAATAAAGCATGCAAAGCAATAAAAAGTGAGAGAATTTATACATGGAATTCTGCATAAACCCACCTATCTAATACATAGTTACCACACACCTAATGCATAATTATTTAGCTTGCACAGCCTTAAGTAACACTTGTCACTGTGCCTGCATGGGCCTTTTTGGGGGTCTCTGGTGATCATCTGGGGAGGTGCCCCCCTCCTCAGCTTCGAGCAAAGTTGGGTTCAGGATGTGCAGAACCCAAGGTCGAGTGCCAAAGAGGATGTGATCCGCAGCATGGTGCCACATCTTCTCAATCTATTGCCAATCAGGACATAAAATACAAAAGCTTTCCATAAGCATTAAGCAAGACCTGCCTAACACACCTAGTAACATACAGTTGCATTCAAAAGATGGGTTAAAGGTGAGAATGATACCATAAGCTTCCAACTGCAACAGAGATCAAAGGAAAGGACAAGGACAGAGAATTCTGCTTAAAGATATCAGAAAGTAAAGGCTGATTCTTTTCATCCTCTAACTTGTTATTTTGAATAAAATTCAGCTTATCCAAAGGCAGATATCTACAACAGCCTAGATAATTGCATATGCAGTAGAGCTACCTTTAGACAGGTGAAAGGATTATACCCTTCCTCTAGAAGCAAAAAATGTATCTAAATTGGGTAATAGAGAAAAATTAGAAATAAGAAATTAAGAAAGATTTCTGGTTTAACCACTTCTTCAGTATAGTTTTCTGAAATTTTTAAATTATTCAAATTTCTGTCTGGAAGTTTGACTAGCATCTAAAGTTCTGTGTATATAGACAGAGGTCTCTTGTCAGTATTAATCAGGTAAACTTGTATCCATCCAGGTCCATAAAATATTATTTCCCTTAGGAATGTGGTACAGAGATTTTAAAACATTCCTAAGAATTAAATTCTCCACAAAATACAGACATATAAAATTTAAATTTCATTTTTTAAATAGTGCCATATGTGAAATTGTGCCTGCTTCAGATTTTAATGAAATTATTTTAGCATATGTCCATTTCCTCTCACTTGTGGAAAGGAACAGTAACCTGATGTACATTAGGTTAAAAGCTAAGGAAGGCAGAGAGAGTTTGTATGCTTTGTATGCACACAGAAAAAGTCATATACTTCTGTGAACAGAGGGTGTTCAGATACTACAATAATGCAAGACATGTACAGAGCTGATATTTTCAAATCCAATGCATACATACATACGAACAATAGCAGAGGATGGTCTGTTAGAACTTGAAAGCTAATCAATGCCATCTCCTTTTTCTCTGGTAAAATAAACACTTCCAGACCTCTGTAGGGGGTTGAACCTGGCTGGATGCCAGACACCCGTCAAAGCCTCTCTTTCACTCCCCTCCTCAGCTGGACAGGCAATAAAATATAGCAAAGGGAAATGAGTTGAATAAAGGACTTGGAAAGATCACTCACCAAATACAATCACGGGCAAAACAGACTTGAATGAAGATATTAATTGAATTATTGCTAACAAAATCAGGGCAGGGTAATGAGATGCAAAAACAGACTTTCAGGCCCACTTCTCCCTCCTTCTCAGCTCCACCTCTGCCTACCCAGCAGCTCAGGGAGTCAGGAATGGGGGTTAGAGTCGGTTCATCACACATGGTTTCTCCTGCTGCTCAGGGAGAGGAGTCCTTCCCTCCTCCAATATGGAAGAGTTCTCCATGAACTGCTGCAGCATGGGTCACTCTTCCATGGGGTAAAGTCCTTCAGGCATAGGTTGCTCCAGCGTGGGTCCCCCACAGGGTCACAGGTCCTACCAGGAAACCTTCTCCAGCATGGGTTCCTCTCCACAGGTCCGCAGGTCCCTAACAGGACCCTGGTGCAACACAGGGCTCCCACAAAGTCACAGTCTCCTCTCAGGCATCCACCTGCTCTGGTGTGGGGCTACTCCATGGGCTGCAGGTGGATCTCTGCATGCCATGGTTCTCCATGGGCTGCAGGGGCACAGCTCCTTCACCATGGGCTGCACCATGGGCTCCAAGGGAATCAACTGCAGTGCCTGGAGCACCTCCTTCTGCTCCTTCTCCACTGACTGGAGTGTCTGCAGGGCTGTTCCTGTCGTATATTTTCACTTTGCTCTTCTCTGTCTGCAATTACCTCTGTGCAATAACTTTTTCTCTTCTTCTTAAATCTGTTATCACAGAGGTGTTGTCACCATTTCTAATTGGCCCAGCCCTGGCCCGTGGCACGTCCGTGTTTGGAACCGCCAGGGATTGTCTCTGCTGGACATGGAGGAGGCTGCTGGCAGCTTCTCACAGAAGCCACCCCCTAGCCCCCTGCTGCCAAAGCTTGGCCACGTAAAGCCAGTACAATCTCTCTGACTTAGTTTTCTGTTGTTTCTGTTGTATGCAGTTACCATACATGAGACCATGTAATACAGGGAAAAGCAGGGAATTTTCTGACAAGACTAAGTAATCTTCTTCTTAAACATGACTCATGAGAAAAGAAACCTGCACAATCTGGTTTTATTGTCTCTCAGTGACCCAGTGTATGGGTGCCTGTGTCAAGATTTTGAGTGGAGTGGAGGGGGCTGCAGGGATGGCCTCTGTGAGAAAAGGCTGGGGCTAACCTATGCCGGACCTGGTTCCAGCCAGCACTAGCTTCACACTAGTCTGTGTGGTACAGTGCAGATGAAGTTGAACATAGAAACAATCACCAAAAAATGGGCTGTAATTTGATAGAGGAGGTCACTAGTACCATTTGAGATGCTCTTTAATACCTAAGACCCCTGTGCAGATCTGTCTGAAATAATGTTGGACTTTCAGGATTGCCAGGTGCTACTGAAGGGGCTACTGGAAGCTGTGTGGGAAACCACAGGGCTTAAAAATATATCATCCAGCTGTGTCACAGGACATAGGGATGCCAGTTTATGATACTGTTTATACTTCTGATTCTCCTCATTGTATGTATATAGAATCATAGAATCATGGAATGGCTCGGGTTGGAAGGGATCTTAAAGATCATCCATTTCCAACTGCCGTGACATGGATAGGGACATCTTCCACTAGAGCATGTTGCTCAGAGTTCCATGTAAGCTGGCCTTGAACACTTCTAGGGATGGCACATCCACAACTTCTTTGGGCAACCTGTTCCAGTGCCTCACTACCCTCACAGTAAAGAATTTTTTCCTAACATCTAATCAAAACCTTCTCTTCAGTTTGAATCCATTCCCCCTTGCCCTGTACCTACGTGTGCTTGTAAGATGTCTCTCTTCTTTCTTGTAGGCTCCCTTCAGGTACTGGAAGGCTGCAGTTAGGTCATCCTGAAGCCTTCTCTTCTTCAGGCAAAACAATCCCAATTCTCTCAGCCTTTCCTCACAGGAGAGGTGCTCCATTCCTCTAACATTTTTCTTATAGATAAGTGAAGTCTAATGTGTAGAAATATGTATATGTAGATAACATAGGCACATTAGTTTTACAGCTATACAAAAAATGAAGTCTTTTGTACAATCTGAGTATCAAGCTAAAATGTAAAATCAGTTAACACACAATGAATTGCATTTAAATCTTTGCTAAAACACACAAAGCATCTCCTTATGTCTTATAAGATGTCATGGGAAATATTTTGGCATAATCTTAGATTTTGTAGTAACTTCAAGTCTTAAAAGCACAATTAGAAGGATTGTAGATTTTTCTTTAAATTAATAAATTTTATTTCTCGAAGAATGAAATAGACTTTATATTCTAAGCTAGTTACACATTATTCATCTGTACACCTTATTATATTTCTTAAACTTTTTTTTGTTTCAGAGGTCACTTGTGGTGAATTGAACTCTTTGGTTCTACAACGAATGTAAATAATGCAGATTGTTTAATTTAATAAGCTTTCACTTTCATAACACTAGATAATGAGTAGAGAACTAACTATGACTTGGAGCTATTCCATAGTTTTCCTAACACTGCTGCTAATTAAAAGAGCCATTAATTCAGTGAAGTTACAAGTACATTATAGCAAGAAAATACACTCCACTTTTCACGTTTGTATATGCCACATGTGATAATATGAAATGAGTACTACAATAATCTTTTCCCGTGGAAGTGTAACTGACTTGAGCATAAATTTTCACTTAACTTAACCGTATGGAAAAGGTAATAATTCATGATGATTTTCCTATGCAGAGCAAAAACAGTGGGGTAATATGAATTAGAGATTAGGGTCCTCAAACAAGTATTTTAAACTGACCATCATTCAACACATTCTACACAGCAGTAGTCCCAACAGAAATGCTTAATAAAAGAGAACTTCAGAACCTTAATATTGTGATTTTCACTATGTTTGCTAGGTTAAAGAGATGCTTGAAAGTGCTTTAACAGTGAAAAAAGCAGATGTTATTGCTTAACATAACTTTACTTAAAAAAGTATTATTGTTCATAACTGACTACTTTTAGCCGTCAAATTTCACTGCATTTCTTTATATATTTAATGCAGGTACTGATTATCTAAATTATAACTAAAAATATTCCTAAATGTTGAGTGGAATCTATAGAGATAAGTAAAACTTGTTTCTATTCCATCTGAATTCAGGAGTGTAGAACAGAAATGCTTGTTGAAATCCCAATAACCCAGATCACAAATTAATGGAAACTAAACTCCTGTATTCCTACATCTGCTTTAAGTGCAACTTCAGGTTATAAGCAGTGAACAGTAAACAAATATATACCACAGAGTGTCCTCTAACTGAAATTTACAGGTCTGCTCTACTACATTATTTAAAAACCCCAACTTTTCCCTGTTACAACATCTCTAGCATTTTTGCTAAACTTGCTAATATTCTACAATGTAATATCATATCTACTGCAATTTGACAGCATTACTTCTTTAAATGCTGAGCACAAGAAAGCTATGTGACTTTTACAGTTCGTAGTACACAATAATTTAAGTTTAGTGGAAAGCATAGGCAGATTTTATAAGTGCTTTTTTAACTGCGGAAAAATACACCTTTTACTTCGAAGCATTTTAAAATGAGCATCAGGCAGTGTTTAAAATCTATCTAGCTTACAGAGCTGTAAGGTGTAATCTGCACAAGTGTCACAGAGAATTAAAATATTTATTTCTGTATCAAGTAGTAGTGTAACTAGTATTGGTGTTATGTTGTCCTGGCTAAATGATAAGTTTTAGTAGTTTCGTATCAAAGAACTTTACAAAAATATGGTTTATATTTCTTTATTTTCATGTCATTCAAAAAACATGCGCCTGACTGTACAGGAATTGTAATGGTCGTCTTCAAAAGCATGGGTGTGCATGCTATCTTTTTGTTAATTTTTTATTTTGTTCTTTTTAAAATTTAGATACATTACCACTAAAAGTAATGAGAAAACTAGGATCCTATACTAAAAATCAAAACTAATACAAAAAAACTCACATCATAATACAAGACAGTCTTTTGAAAAAAGTGAGAAAGTTCCATCAGCCAAACCATCCAGAGTCTTTAATGTGTATGGCATTATTTCATTTGTTGCATTTCTCCTTATGTCCTACAGATATTAATTTTGGACTTCAATTCCTAGCCATGGCTCTTGACAAATTTTAATTTTTTTTTTTACTATGGGGTCTTGATTGCACTTCTTTGTAATTATGTGTTTTAGCTGCTTGCAGTTTTTCGTTTTCCATATCCAGACTTTTCATATTGATTTATCATTTCCTACCTGGTATCTCCCTCTGCCTTAATCCTGTTGCACATACTTTTATGTGAGAAAAAGTTTATACTTTTATAAAGATTATCTGCAAGATATCTTGCATACCAACAATCTGTAGATTTTGTGATATTTGTGTAATTTCTGCATCTAGATAATTTGATTATTTTCCCTGCTCTGCAGGCCACAACATGGGTTATCTCTACAGTCATCATTACTTTGTGATAAACTCTGTTCAAAACTATATGAATTAAAAGAATACTTCAATCTTTTCTCCCAAGCTCTCTTGTTCTGCTTTCCAGTTGATGAGCTCTTTGGAATATACTTCTTAATTATATATACAGAGTCAGAAAGTTGAACAATTACTTTGTTACTAATTCCAACATTTTGTAATTTCGTTTGTCTTTTGGAAAGACTATGTATGTCATATACAATTTATCACCATGTACATATTTCTGTTCTACTTCTACTTTTCCTTGTCTTGTCTCATTATCCAAAAGCCTTTAGGCTTGGGAAATAAAAAATTTCTTTATATTATATAGGGCTGAAATTTTCAGGGAAGTCTTAGATCCCTACTTATCCTTAAATTCCTTCTGTGAAAAACTTTTACTGCTAGACATATACTGCTAACAAAGAACCAGTTTTGAGTGAGTTTGGTTGTCCTCTGAGAGGGTGGAAGACATGCCCTAGGGGGAAGGCCCTGTGTGTAAAGGGCATGTACTGGTAGATTTGTCTATCTATTGTGACGTACTGATACACATATAAGATAATAGATACAGAAGAATTCCTTATCTTCTTGTACTCAGCTGGAAAAAGGAAAACAATTTTATGGCCTAAATGCACTGTTTTCCTTAGTGTTACTCTATTTCAGCTCTCACTTTTATGTTAAAATTGTGTCTGGAAAGATCTAAATCTTGCAGTTCCTGATTTGAATTGAAAATATTCTATCAGCTATTTAAGCTGAAGATGAAAGAAATGTGTGAAACCAGCACCAGACTAGAAAACAGAGATGCTGTCTGGGAGAAGAAAGATATGAAATACAAATAAAGATTACCCTTAAACAGATCACCTTCTGATGGGCATTAGAGGAAATTACAAGCAGTGAGTTTATATGCATGCACCCAGTATTTTCTAAATTCACAGCACTCCTTTGAAGTGTAGGAAGGAAATTAAATAGCTGTCTCTTATCAGTGAAATCTGAGCTACCTTCAAATATTGTCTACATGTTAAGCTGTGCCGAAAGGTTGGAGAATAATAAAGATTACACAAAGGTAATTGTGTTTAAGAAAAACGGTTATCGGTACAGAGAAAAAAAAATTATATGAGACCTAAAGGGGTAATGAGCACTGAAATACTGTAAATGAGAGGGCAGAAAGGCAGTATATCAAGGGAGCATGAACTAAAGAGGAAAGAATAAGGGTTTGCAATGTCGGAAGGTGGGTCATCCTGCCCTCTTGGAGCACATATGTAAATACATGCCTATTAAATTAAAACATCTGAACCTACACGAGAAGCAGGAGGTGAAAACTAGACTCCTGAAAAGAGCAATGGCTTTCTGAGTGGTTTTATTTCCATGCTGCTCTCAATAAAAATGAAATATTGCATGTAACATGAAAAAAAGAGCAAATCTTAAATTTACAGACAGAGATGTCATCCTTGGATCCCATCAGGATATAAAGTCTGTTTACTGAAGGGACAGATGTGAGCATCACACAAAAGGGAGGTATAAAAGGCTTAATTACAATCTTTTACACATTTGAAAGGAAAAAAATCCATAAAAGGACACACTTGGGTAACAAAGACAAAATAAAATCATTATGTAACTGATGTCTGAATCTTTCTATTGCCTTTTGTATGCATGGAATAAAACACAAGGCTGATGTAAATACAGCCTTCACAAAATCTGAAAATCTCATTTCCACTTCTTGAGCAAGGAAGGTCTACTAATGTCTATTTATCTCATATCTGGTAGATTGGAATTTATTAGAAAATGGAGAAATTATGAAGATACTCTGTATGACTCTGAAAATCATACAGTGGTTAAAGTGCAGGTTTGGAATTCAGAAAAGTATTGAAACAGCTCCCACTATCTTCTCGGAGAACAGCTTAAGTAAAATGAGAAGCTGGATCCAAATGACCTGTGAAGGCACTTTGGAAAGCATTTCAATACAGAAACCTTTGTAGAATCAAAGCTGAGAAATAGACTGGGTTATAAAACTTTTATAAAAGATTCATTTGAAATACTGCAGGAGCAATTGCTAGCTCTAGGGAAGCAACTTTAAAAGAAAGTTGAAAGTACTAATCTATTTCTTCTTATAAAAAACAATGCATTACTGAAGTTATCCCATGTGGAATAGAGAACAGTCTCTCTAATGGAAAAGTTAGACTAAGGTTTTATAATCCAGTAAAAACTATTAACTCCCCACCCACTCTTCTGTATGGAAGTGGGAGATAATGAATTTTTATCTAGCTTTTCAAAATCTAGAATTTATTTAATGTCCACATTACAGAGAAAAAAATTTTTTTGACATCCTGCTGGACACATAAAATGTTGCTTAACTTGGTAACAGTTCTATAGCAGTCAAAATCTTCTTTGGGGAAGTCCGTGAATCTTACCTCTCTTCCTGTGTAAGTTTTGTGATAGTACTCGAAATATCCAACACATGCAAAAGCTTGTTTATATGAGTCCTCACCACTGAGTCCTCATTTTAAATTGGACTTGTCTAGGCAGTGTGACTACCTTAGGAATACAGGTCTTGAATTCACTGAAAGACCTGAAACAGAAACAAGATAAAATCTGTTAAGGACTGTGAGCCCATGGAAGGTGTTTCTGGACAAATGGATATTTCAGATAGATGTTCATGACTGCAGTGTTTTGGGAGGCCAGGAAGCAGACTGTACCACAAGATAGACAGTAAATCAAGAGTACTAGCTCATCAACTCTACCAGTATGCAGGCAACTTTTTATAAACTTACTGGCAAACATCAAGTCATGCAAACTGCTAAGCTTCCACCTGGGAGCAGATTGTAACTTTGCTCTTTATCCCCAATAGGCTACGTCATTCAGAGTTATAGACTGTATCTGATAAAAGATGTACATACTGTTTCATTTCGCTAACTCCAAGTAGGCAGTCAGTCTTGAGCATGTGCTTAAGACACAAATGGTCAGGGTGATTTCTCTATACAGCTCTAGGTTTTAGATAGTTGCCCTCATGCCAGCATCCATATTTCATCATTGTCATAAGATGGAAGGAGAATAAACAATACTGAAGACTTTCAGTGCTCATCACTGAACTAACCAGTCTGCTTCACTTACGATTTCATGGCTCTTCAAAAAATTTCAACCATATTTTCCTTCCTAAAAGTACAATCAGTGTACTGATTATTTTGAGCAATAATAATCAATTTACTATTTCATTATTGCCTGAAAACACACTTAAGTTTACAGTCTTCAACACTCTATCATTACCTTTTCTGAGAAGAACCCTGGAGCTACCTGGGGAAGGGGGGGAAGAGACTTCCAATAGAGAACTTTTGATGAGGACACCAAAAGCACTTCCCAAATAGTTGCTGCATTGACATTCTTCCATCACTAAGGAAAACTCAGATGAATTGATCAGTAAGTTATGTCAAAGCACATTCATTTCAGAGAGAAAATGTACTGATAGCTTTAGCAGCCTTGTTGAAAATACATAATGTTTTATTTACAGGTAAAGCTATTAATCTTATGTATAGCCAATTCAATTTACATGAACATTCACCATCATTTGCTAAAGCAAGGGTTTGGATTACGAAGAATTGGATGACAGCTGCACAGGAAATATTTCTTAACTTTTTTCTGTCTTACTAAATATAAAAAAATAGACAAGGCAGAATTAAGACCTTACAGGACCTTTTTTCAAAAAATAAGAGATATTGTTCATATGACAGATTACAGGTGGATTTGTCAGCCAATATGAAGATCTCTTTCTGGGTAGCAAAAGAATGTGAAAAATGGCATACATAAGTTCTTGTGCACCTGTTTCCAGGGGAACATATTTCCCAGATGTATTCTTTATTTCTTAACTACTTCCAGAGGATGCTAAACAATTCATATGAAGTCTCAGAAGATTTGTCCTAAAGAATCACAAAGAAAATGGAAGCATAGGAAGCTGCATGGAGACATCATTTGCATAAACATCTGTAGAAAATACGTAATCATAGAGATGCTCTTGCTGACACTGTTTAGGACCTGTGAACAGCTAAGAGTAAATAGGTTCAGTAATTTATTTTTTTTCTACCTGCAAAATTGTAACCAGATCTGGCTACAGTTTCAAATGAATTTCACATAAATGAGTGCCGAAGAGCAATCCTAGTGAAAAACACCATGGAGAGGTGCCCAGTATTATTTTGCATAGTTCAGCACAAATAGATAGTGGTGAAGGACAAAGGGACATCTGGTGGCTATATAGATATATACATTAATCTTAATATTCTGCATTGCTGTCAAAAAAACTCTAAGCTACAGAGAACTCAGTCTATCCAGACACAATTGTCACTGTCTATTTGAACAAAATATGCAGATTCATATACTTGATCACATAAAAATCAGATACTGAATAAATTATTTTTTAATCAGATTCTGTGCCTGTATTTCCTGAACAAAACAGACAGTCACAGCTGCCTACACCAAAGCACATGAAGGAGTTAGTTTTATTAGTGCTTTACCCTGTGCCTCACTATGGACTAGAGCAGAAAGTTTTCCTCACTAAAATACCTTGAATGTAATTTGTAAAAAACACATTCTTCTTCTGTACTGAGAAAAAACACACCTGAATTATACATTATGTTCAGTTTAATACGATTAGCAAGGCAGTTACAGGATATATATGTTCCCTTCACGCAAATACAAGAAGGAAAAAAAAAAAGTAAATGTTTGCTAGCTGTTGGGTTCTTTCATATTTTAGGGTTTGCTTTCTTCTGTACCCTAGGTTGCATGTAAGCAGCAGCTGAAAAGTTATTCTTAAAAGCACCACTATTTAATTCATTGATTCTTGTGTCTGCATTCTCTTGAATACAAAAAAACCCTGCTGCTTATATAAGGAATAGCAGTTTTTTTTCCCTTTCAGGTAAAACTCAAGCAAGCATCATTGTTCCCAGATAGATTCAAAATGTAGCATTTCTTTGCAAGCCATAATTTGCCCATTTCTGAATTGCAGTGTATCTTCCACTGTAGGAAACATAACATGCTTCCAGATTGAAAATTTCTAACCACTGATATTGGTGAAAAGCAACACAAAATTAGTTCTTCTCTATATTTTCCCTCTTGTAACCCTTCAGCTCATAATGAATAGCAATGAGGAACTACAGCTAAATGGAACAGTCAAGCTGTGATCTCAGCTATTAATACTCATAAGCAGTGATTACACAATGCTAAGTATTGTCATTACAACATGATTTTCTGCTGTTAGGTCACAGAATATGCTGCAGAATCTTTAAAAAGTCAAATCAATAAGACCATAAAAGAGTCTGATTTCTTTATTTCTTTTTAGCTACCAAAACAATTTCTAACAAAATTAAAACAAAATTTAAAATATTAATTTTAGAGAAAGATAATGAATAAGATCACTAAACAATAGAAAAGAAATAACTAAAATAATGCCACAGTACTTTTGCAATAGTTATATGAGTGTTATTAATTAACTCCCTTGAAAAATAAGCTGTAAATGATATTCACATGTTTTAATTTATCTCAATTATTAATTAAATGCTCCCTCCGGGGTCTCAAAATCTGGTTCATTGTTTTCAAGTTTCCCTTGATGTAAGTAAAACCCAATTCTGACTTTCCTTAGTCCTCATTATCTTTTCCTCAAAACCTTAATCAAGTACACTTTTTCAGAACTTTCTGAATTGGGTATCTAGTGCATAATCAAACCCACTTGCTTGCCCTACCAGACACATGTTCAATACCTCCAAATAACTTATGTGCTTTCACAAGTACCCTGCTATCCCTTTTACACATCCTCTAGTTTACAAATCTACTTAAGGAGAACAATGAAGTTGAAAAATAAGACAAAGCTTCATGGAAAAATCATTCTTTATAATGGTCTAAAGAAATATGCATATATATTAAAGAAGGAATATACATATATCACTCTCTTCCCAATATTTTGTCAATGTTCTTCCTGATTTTCAGATATATTTTTTTTAAACCCATCAAGGCTTTCATTTTTATTGCACAGAAGGGATTGCTCTAAGCAGTTTTGGTGCTTTTTCTGAATTCATTCTCCTTTTGACTTTTCTTGGTCAGACACAAAACCTGTCTCAAGTTCGTCTTCTCCTGAGAAGATCCTTTGACCTATCAAACCTGTTTTTTCCCGGTGATAACAAGCTCTTTTTCTAGAGTTTTTCCTCTTTTTTAATAGAAGGTCAGTAATACTTGATAACCGTACACTTTTCCACTTTGAATAGTGATGCAGTTTCATGCACTGTTAGTTGATGATGCTTCTGTAAAGGCAGGTTCCATGATTCCTTCCACTGCCCTTTTATTATACCCCTCCTTTGAAGCCTGGCTATGAACTGTGCCCTTCAACAGACTCTACAGATGCTATCAGCCTGCAGTAGCAAGGATCTAGTAAGGAAATGCATAAAATAGAACTATGGGGTTTTTGTTTGTTTGTTTTCTGAATATATGGGCTTACACACTTGTCAAAGTAGAGTTTTTGTTGTGTTTATGACTCCAGCCAGCAACTAAGTGCCACGCAGACACTTCACCCATTCCCCACCTTCCTTCCCCTGTGTGATGGGAAGGGGAATCAGAAAAGAGTAAAACCTGTGGGTTCACATAAGAATAGTTTAATAATTGAAACACATTAAAATATTACTATGGTGATAATAAGAATATTATTATTATGATCATTATCATTAATAATAGTAGTAGTAATAATACTAGCAACAAGAATAATAACAATGGAAGAAACAAGAAACACTAGCAATGTACAATACAACCACTCACCACCCAGTGACTGATGCCCAACCCATCCTGAAGCAGTGATCAGCCCCGTCTGACCAATTATCTCCTGCCCAGTTTATATACTGGTCATGACATTCCTCGATACGGGGTATCCCTTTGGCCAGTTTATGTCAGCTGTCCTGTCTATGTTCTCTCCCAGCTTCTTGTGCACCTGCTCACTGGCAGAGCATAGGAAACTGGAAAACCCATGACTTGGGGTAAGCACGACTTAGCAACAACCAAAGCATCAGTGTGTTATTATCATTCTCATACTCAATCCAAAACATAGCACTACTAAGAAGAAAATTAATTCTATCCCAGCTCAAGCCAGAACAGGAATCTCTGGATAAAAATAATATAGAAGTAAATTGCACTCAATAAAAATAGGAACAATAAAAAATTATCCTTATTTTATTTATTAATTAAAAAAATATATAAATCTTAAAAGCTAGAAAGTCACTCCATATTATTGAAAAACACCTTCAAAAATTATTTCTAGGTAATTTTATAAAATATCTCTAATTAAAAGGTCATTAGAGTTAGGAAAATGGTTCTAAATAGTCAAAGTATAGCAATAACTATAATATAATAATAAAGTTCTATTTTACTTAACCTTAAAAAAGCATAAAATGCATCACAAATGTAGACTGATGACATGAGCATCAATAAATTCATGGGTNTCTGACCAATTATCTCCTGCCCAGTTTATATACTGGTCATGACATTCCTCGATACGGGGTATCCCTTTGGCCAGTTTATGTCAGCTGTCCTGTCTATGTTCTCTCCCAGCTTCTTGTGCACCTGCTCACTGGCAGAGCATAGGAAACTGGAAAACCCATGACTTGGGGTAAGCACGACTTAGCAACAACCAAAGCATCAGTGTGTTATTATCATTCTCATACTCAATCCAAAACATAGCACTACTAAGAAGAAAATTAATTCTATCCCAGCTCAAGCCAGAACAGGAATCTCTGGATAAAAATAATATAGAAGTAAATTGCACTCAATAAAAATAGGAACAATAAAAAATTATCCTTATTTTATTTATTAATTAAAAAAAATATATAAATCTTAAAAGCTAGAAAGTCACTCCATATTATTGAAAAACACCTTCAAAAATTATTTCTAGGTAATTTTATAAAATATCTCTAATTAAAAGGTCATTAGAGTTAGGAAAATGGTTCTAAATAGTCAAAGTATAGCAATAACTATAATATAATAATAAAGTTCTATTTTACTTAACCTTAAAAAAGCATAAAATGCATCACAAATGAATTTACTGATGACATGAGCATCAATAAATTCATGGGTTTTTACTCTTAAGATTCAAAATGCATGAAAATCTGGAAATATTTGGGTGAAGATGAAGTTTGAATCTCTCTCTAATTTAAAGACCATAGTCAATTTTCAAAGTCAATGTTATGCAATCACTGCAAAAACTTAGGGAAACATTCTTTGGGGTTTTTTTTTGGCAGTGTTGAATAGTATTAGTGACTTAATATCTCCTGTTTGTAAAAATAAAAATGGACTGACATTCTCAAGATCAAAAAATACTTGTCAACCTTTACTTTTCATAGATACTCTTCACAGAGATTATAAATCATAACAGAATCCTCATTTGACAGATAAAACCTTTTGGACACTAGTCATGATATCAGTGAGATAAAAATGGTATATATCTAGTTGTCAGTACTAAATATCCTTTTGTAATATTTAGCCTTTCAGAAGAAATTCTGCTCTTCTATTTTGAGGTATACTGAGGGAAATAACTTCCAGCAAGTAATAAGGCTCAGCACAGTCAGTTTTAATACTGTATATTTTAGTATTACTATTGCAACCAATGTGCACAGTTGTAGAATAAAATTTTTTAGTATGAAGAGCATGTCAGACTATCCTTGCCCCTGTGGAAATGGTGTTATGGGACCTTATTTAGTGTCCTGTTTTCCTTTTTGTTATTTACAAATTTTAACTCTGCTTAAGAATTTCCCTTAATCTTAGGCTGTAAAAGTAAATAGCACTGTGCTCCTACAGGGAGCATTTGCTGAAAGTTCATCAGCTTTTCTCTTCTCTGTGAAACAGGACTAGTGGCAATTAGTGGCTTTTAGAGTTGTTTTTACATACTTTTACTGATTTGCTGTTGCTATTTTGTAAGAACAAAGCCTGACTTTGCATATAAATAAGTTTCCGTACAAAGCTATTTTCACCTATTTGTCAATGCTGTCTTGATATACATTATATCAATGTATTGATATAAGATTTCCTACATGTTTTATTGAAATTAGAAGTGAAAACTAGAGGACAGTGCTTAATGAGAAAAAAAAGCTATTTAGAAAAGGGAGAAGCAAATAATGCATTCAGTAGTTTTAACTCATTTATTTTTCGCTTTTTATTTGTACATTTAATATAAGCTTCTTTTACGCAGCTTCCCTTTAGGTCAGTCAGCATGCTGCCTCTGTGAGCCCTCAGTACAGATTGCACTGAGCCAGGCTTCATATGTTGCACAGGCATTGGACTTTTAGAGGAACTTAATGTTTAACTACATTCAGCTACTAATTCCCCTGAGAACAGCAATACTTGAGACTATAAATTTGTGTCAAGATGTATTGGTTACATTCTCTTGTTTACCTTTATATCACAGTAAATTAACATGCATATGTGTTGAAACTCTAGCTGGTGATGTTCTCAAGTTAATAAAGCTTGACATTTTAATAGGATAAACAAATGTTTTATTTGTACAGTGTGGAGTATTTTACTAGTGATCTGATGAGATTTTGTTAGATGTTTGTTCTTTATGTACTGGAGGTAGAACTCATGTTTGCTAGATGACCTATTAATCTGCTGATTCATTGAATGCATGTTATAATGTAAAGGTCAGGGCTATCCATTAAACTTATCAACATGGTGCAAGATTCTTTAAATCAAAAATGTTCCTGAGTGAACTTCATTAATTCTACGGCATGAATGCTAAAACAATAGTAAGAAAAGTTAATCCTCCAGGCTGATGGATTGCAGCCTGTGGCTCTTATTGCTACAGACCTTCAATAGAGTGGAGTCACAGGTAGTTCACAAAGTAAGTATTTTCTTTGTAACTTATAATTTATTTCCCACTAAATAATATCATTAGGAAAAATAATTCAAGAGTTGGTTCTAAGAATATGGGATATAATCCCATTATTGTATTGGAACACATAATATGTCAGAGTAGCAGAATTTAGACTGGATTCAGCTTTCAGTTTGGTTTTGTGAGCTGTTTTAACTAAGACATTTAGCCTGAACTAATAGAGCAATTATACACCCAGTGCCTAAACCTGATGCTATCAAATTCATAGAAAATAATGGATTGCTCATGTATTACTGTGAATCTTTCACAGATGCTATGTTTTTATTTCTTAGGAAAGTTAAAGAACCTCTAGAAAGACATGGCAAATAATATTCAAGGATATACAGCATTATGTAGCAGCTATGTTGTTTAGCCAGGTAGAAGAGAAGACTGGATATCAGGTTCATTTATACTGTTATATTAATCTGTTATATAATATTGTAATTTATTGTGATTCTCCTAAATGTCTAAATCAATGCTAAAAGAAAAGTGTGAAAAGCCTACCTTTTTTTTTTTTTTCTGCAATGAAGATTTATATAGCTAGATTTCCAAGCAGCATGGAAGTAACAAAAAATATATTGACAATTGCAAGTCCACTGGCAATGTTTAGTTGTGGGTGACCTTTAAGAAAATATCTTCTGCCTCCAGGCACACACATGCTATTTACACTAATCCTCTTAAGTTTCCCTTACGGCTCCAATATGCTGCTGCTTACCCTAACACCACCTTCTGCCTTTGGACCTAATTTCTCTACTTCAGATTGTTTTTTTAACTTTTGATAGTTGCTGCTAACAGGGCAAACTTTCCTGTAAAGTTTGTGAGGACTGTGCAGCTGATTTCAAAAACGCAGGATTGGCTTTATGGAGTACAGCCTGAGAATTAGAGGAAGGCATCCCAAAGCAGATTTGCAAGTTGTTTGGAGGTAGAGTGCAGACTATAAAGGGGCTAGAAAATTCAATCAAAAGTGATTAAGATACATGAAGAACATTAGGCAAGGATAAATTTTTTTTATATATATTTTTATGTCTGCTGTCTTAGTATTATCAGTAAGTGATTTTCTAACAATAAGTGAACAACTTATTCAAAGTTGTATATTAAAGATGAAAAATTAAATAATTTTTCATTTACACTAATTTCCATGGAGTTTGTTTTTTCACATTTTATTTACTTGTAAAAAATCTAAAAGTAATTAGAGTTAGTTGGAAATATACACCCAGATAATACTGTTAAGAAATATACACCCAGATAATACTGTTAAAAAATATTATCTTAGAAATGCGTAATGCACACTCACAGCCTAGGTGTTCAGATGTATCCTGGAGTGCATTAAAAGCAGCATGGCCAGCAGGCTGAGGGAGGTGACTTTCCCCCTCTACTCTTCTCTCTTGAAACCCCACCTGGAGTGCTGCATCCTGCTCTGGGGTCCCAAACATAAGAAGGACATGGACCTGGTGGAGGAATTTGTTCAAACCATAAATTTTCCTTTCTAGATGAAAAAAAGTTCCACATTCAGTTTGCTTTCATTGGGTTTGGTATCTTTATCTGTGAATTACTCATTTAAGACAGTTTGAGCTTGATCTAGAAAAAGTTAGATGTGCCTAAAAGTGATATTCTGCAGTTTATTTATTGTCAAGCCCCTGTTAGGAATAGAGAAACTCAATTAATCTGTCTAAGTTATCCAAACTGTGCAGTGGAAATGCTGAGTATCTCTATAGATACCAACTAAAATCACATTGCGTGCAACAACAGCCATTAGGAAACTCTTAAGACAGGGTCTAAACTTAAATATCAACCTTCTGCTATTAAATGAGAAATTTACTTCCTCATAATACCTTAAAATAATTTTTGGACCCTTAAAACCTATGTTATTAAAATATATAGAAACAAAATTCAATAATTTATTTTCAAATAGAAACAGACTTAAACTGCAAATGAATAAAAATGTAAAATACTACATTAAATAAAAGCACAAATTAATTCACTTCCTTAGTAGCTCTGGATGCAATTCTGTGTGTCACAGCAATTACAAAGTACTGGCTGTAGTGAAGTCTTGTTTATAGAGATATGTGTCTTTTCACTGATTAATCCATTTGATTTTAATACACCAAATCTTCAGTAAATTTGTATTCAATAAAATAAATTGTAGAATCTTTTTCCACAGAGAAATAGGACAGCTTAATGAAGACTGTTGTGTGACAGCTTGAAAGTAATTAGACCTCCGTCCCAGCACTAGCCATCCACTTATTTCTGTGAAACTAGAAGTAATGGATCTTTCAGATTTCCACCCCTGTGTTAAATCTGTTTTAAATCACTCAGTGGGTTCAGAAAACTCTTCAGAAGGGAACTCACAGACAGAAATACAGATGAAATAATCCCCTTCGCCATCACTGCAAACTCAAGTGATACTTAGGCACTTAACCTACCACAAAGATTTGTCTCCTACATGGACTAGGTAAACATCACTAGTGTATTTATTTGAAGCTTTCCCACAGTGGGCAAATTATATTAGCAAAGGGCTAGTCACATTTGTCTGTGTGAAATAGTCTCAACACTGGAAGATTTAAAGAATGCCTTAGAAATTGGTATATGCTCTGTTTTATTCTCCTTTCTTTCTTAGAGGGTAGATGGGTTGGGGCAATGGCCTTCAACTGAGAGTGTATCTATTTAAACCTGAGATTTAACTGTGATGGTTTACATGTTGTCAGGAGTAAAAGATTAATGATTTCTAAGACTGGGTGAGCAAGGTGCCATGTGTCTAACAATGTGAAAGAAGGTCATGAAGGAAATGAAGCTTCACCAAATTGACAAGGATGCTAGTACAGATGTTTGAAAAACTCTATCCCTATGTTAGAGTGGCTTGGAAAGTAAAGAGTCTGGGTAACAGAAAGGAAAAATTGTAAGAAATATGAGACATGTAACTGAGGTTTTATTTTGTGGAGATGGAAGAATTAGGAATCAAGGTAGAAAGCATAGCACTTGAACTTAGCAGGTTATAGGCCAGGACATGTGAAAACAAAGAAATGTGTATCCTCAGAAGTTCAGCCACTGCTGGTTTAAAAGTTCTCTCTCCTAAATTCATTCTCTAGCACTTAGCAATCTGAACTTGCACAAGCTTTTTTCCCAGTTGAAAGGCCTAGCTTTTAAGCCTGTGGATCTTCGTGAAATTTGAAAAAAAAAAAAAACTTAGAACTCTCACGCATCTGTCCACACTGGTTGATATGAAATACAGTTAAAAAAAAAATATGTTTATGATCAAATAAACTATGTTTCTCTGTCAAAGCAGGCTGAATAAAACCCCAGAAAATCAAGTTCCCTTCTTTGAAGTAGATGTTCCAGCTCTAAAGATATTTAGCTATACTTACTTCTCAGCACTCTTTCTAACCTCATAAATCTTGAATTCTTTCCTTCATAGTGACATAGCTTCAATAGGAGGAATGAAGAGTAGTCCAAAAGACATGAATAACTTATAGGCTGACAGTTATGGCACTTAAAAGTAAGTGATAGTTCGTAAAGAGTCAGATCCTGTCACTGTGTATTAGTCATGCTCTAAGAACACCTCTCTGATTGAGACTTTGCCTTTGTCAAAGACTGCTGGGTTCAATGCCCTTTCCAGATGAAAAAAAAAATCTTTAACTTCCTAGGAATATTTTTATCAGGAAACTACTACTCAGGCTGAATGCTAAGTTGTAGATATTTAGTTAATTGATATTTTTAGAGAAGAAGTAATAAGTAAGAAAAAAAGATTCCCAAAAAACCCATACAAAACCAACCCCCCAAACAAGCAAACAACAACAAAAAAAGGAGGGGACATAATGTGTCTAATTTATTAATTAGGGAAGTCAGTGAAGGGACATGGTCTTTATATCGGTTAGGCTATGGGAAGAAAGGAGCCGAGATGTCCCACTATCTTTCTAAATGCTCTAAATATGAGGTTTTACACGAAAGGTAGTTGAGAGACTGCTCTTTAGAGAAGAAATCTGAGCCCTAGATCAAGAATTGAGAAAAGGGCTTAGACATGTCTGAGGAAGGTACATGAAATGTGAATGGGGTAGTCTCTAGCTGCAGTTTTCTCTACTGATTAGCTTCAGACATGTTTTTCTTAGATTCTGCTGGGTTTTTAAGAAAACAAGACTTAAACTGTCTTTGGCCTATCACACTCTTTCCTCTTTTACCTATCAAAAAGTCTGCAACTGTTCAACTTCTTTCAAATGTTGCAGAGGATGAAGCCCTCAAAATAAAAAAAAATGTTCTTTTGGATTCCAAGAAAAAAATGACAGATTAAGAAAAATTAAATACTGTATTAGGCTGACCTATCCGCACACACTGATATTCAGGCTATCAGTCACAGCAAGCAGATTTCTGAACTCACTGAAATACAAGTAATCTCTGTCACCAGGAAAAAGAAACTCAGCAAGTCAGCATTTCTGTAAAAGGGCTGGAAAGAACAGGGGAAGAGGCTGAAAGTGACAATTCTGAGGTCAAGTTGTCATGGGCAGTATATTATATAGGAATATAAAACATGAGTTAAACTTTGTTGCTGCAGTTGCCATGGAAAAAGTTGCTTTGCACTTCCATTTTAAGGGCAAACTTACACAGACAGAAATAGATAAACTTTTTAGAGTTCATCCCCAGGCTTATCAGATGCAGCCCATGAAGCTAGTGCACCTTTTCAGACTACAACTGGCTTAAAATATAAGCAAGATGTGGTGGGTTGGCTTGGTTAAGGGACAAATTCCCACTTGGCTGCTCAATCACTCCACATCCCACAGGGCAATAATTCACACTTCATAAAAGCAAATTTAAAAGAAAGTAGTGCTTTTATTCGAATGTTCAGCTATTTGTAAATTTTTTCATGAGCATTGTGTTTCATAGGTGTTCAGAGTGACACATTGCCTTGCACAGTTGGTTTACTCTTCTTAAATAATGGGGAAAAAAAAGATTAGGTTAGGGTTAGGGTTACCCTAAAGATTACCTAATTTTGGGGTGTTTAAAATATATGGAAGTGATTCTAACCTTTTATTAACCAGGGAAAAATTGTTTAAACCTCATTTGTGGTTTTCCCAGCGTGTCTGGTAGTCTTTGGAGGGATTTTTCTTTCTGATCTGAGTCTCTCCTTTATTGAGAATTTTCTTCACTGCTCTAAGTTTTAAATGTAGGTACTTCACTTACTTAACAAAAATTATTTAATTGCTTCACCTCTATATTTCTTTTTTTGATCATCTTTGGAAGTTTATATTAAAGAAATATTTTCACGTTACTGTTTAAAAAAAATGCCATATTCCATAGTGATTTTACTTTTTGAAGAATTATTTTAAAAGAAGAGATGAAATGGGGTTGTGGAATTGAATTTAAAATCCATAGAAACCTGAGATTTATGAATATGTTGATTCTATCTCTTAACTTTCTTATCATTGCCTTGTCTTGATGCATGGTTGCATAACTCTGTTAATACTGATTCTGTGGTGCTTTGTCTTAAATTTTTTTTCTACAGAAATAAACGGTAAAGGGACCATAATCAATACGATCTCTCTTACTATTAATTTAATGCAAAATTCTTGTAAGATTCATGGTATGACAATGCTTGCAGCACACATTTCTCAGTTCACTGGGGAGCTATGAAGTGATCTGGCAGAAATGATGGTGCAGTAGTGGATGAGAATTGGCAATTTTTCTTTTCAGAAGAATGTCATGGTTTGAAAACCTGTCTCTCAGGACTGAAAAAGAATTTTGATGAAAGAAAAAGATATCAAAACTCTGAGATGTTTTTGACCTACCTGCTTTAGAGCAGAAACGTTCACCTTACATGCAAAACTCAGTGATGCTTAGTGTTCCAGGCATCTTAGCTCTGCTTCAGAACTCTGTTATGTCTCTTTTTTTCCTTCCAATAAGGAGTAAAAAAAAGTCTTAAAATACACTGTGAGATTAATTTCCACTTCTCTAGGCAGCTATAAATATTAATCCTCAGCCTATACCCTAAAACCTCTAATGACTGAGATAACACTATTTGCATCAAAATGCAGATCTCCTGTGGGTTGTTGAGTAGCATTCAAATTGGTAGCAATATCAGAGCAATCATATACTAAAATCCAGCAAAACAGAGCTCTTTTAGTATTTGTTCTATGTGCATAAGCCATTCCAAACCTCAGTTTAGGAAGAGAGAGACAATGTATGTAAAAACCACTGTAATATTTCTGCTTTAGGATTTTTTAAAGAACCTCACCTCTTCCTTCTTACTCATAGCATTTTCTGAAATATGTGCTATTATTCAGCAACTGTTGTTTTAAATCAAGTTGGTTAAAGACCTAACAGGTAACTATTAAAAAACCACCTATATATTTTATTGTAATTTTAATACTGAATCAGTTATATGAAATGATTCAGTATGCAAATGAAACATCTGTTTAAAAGTGTAATCAGCTAAATCCATATTCACAAGTGTCAATATAAAGCACAGCCTGAACACTGATGCATGTGCTTCTGAAAAAAGCTTACCTTGATCCTTCTTATCAAATGATTGTGCAAGGCATATAATTTTAAGGTTTTTTTAGCACTGAAAATTGGATTACATGGAATCAACATGAATTTATAGACGCTAAAGATTAGCTCATGAAGATCTCAATGAATTTAAAGCCATACTGCATTGATTCTATCCTTTTAGAAGGAAAATGTGTATTCCTCAGTGAGAAGGCTCCTGACACCTGTGTGTGTGTGTGTGTGTGTGTCTGTGTGTGTGTGTGTGTGTGCAATAGCATTCTAACAATTGAAAATGTTTGTAGTTCTGTGATGGGCTGAACTTGGCTAGCCACCAAGTGCCCACCAAGCCACACTATCCCTCCTCCTCCTCAAAAGAACAGAGAGACAAAATTGAGACAAAAGAGACACAAAAAATGAGAAAGGTCATGGTTTGAAATAAGAACAGGAAGTTGACTCACCAGTTACCCTAATGAGCAAAACAGATTGGATTTAGTTTGCTTCAATTTATTTCTAGTTATTAAAAACAAATCTAAAACCACCTACCCTCTCCCAGCTCACTTCTTTCCAGGTTCAACTTTCCTCCTGACTTCTCTACATCCTCCCTTCAAGTAGCTCAGGGGCCTGGGTAAGGTGGGTTGAAGTCAGTTCATAAAGCTTCGTATCTGTTGGTCTTTCCTCCTCATACTGGTACTCTGCTACAGTATGAGGTCCCTCCAGTGGGATACAGTCCTTCCCAAACTGTTCCAAAATCCCTTCCCATGGGCTGCAATGCTTTAAGAACTGCTTCACTGTGGGCCTCTTCCATGTGATAGAGTTTAGAGACCTTCAGGAACAGACTGATCCGATATGGATCCCACAGCTTGTTCCAGAAAAGCTGCACTAATTTGGGCTTCTCTATATGGGCCTTGTCTCCTGTTAAGAACCTGTTCCTGTGTGGGATCTCTGTGGGCTGCAGCTTCATTCATGATTGACATGGTCCACTGTCAATGCTCCACAGATTCTTCCACAGGCTGCAGGTGGATATCTGCTTCACTGTGGTCCTTCATGGACTTCAGGAGGACATCATGTGTCACCTCGGCCTTCTTCGTGAACTGCAGGGGAATTTCTGTTACAGTGCCTGAAGCACCTCCTCCTTCTCCTTATTTGATCTTGGTGCCTGCATAGTTGTTTCTCTCATATTTTCTCAATCCTCTCAAATCTGCTGCACAGCGTTTTTGACCATCTCTTTAAAATGTGATATCACAGAGGCACCACTAACATAGATAACGGGCTCAGTTTGCAAGGAGTGGGTCCATCTTGGAGCCAGCTTGAACTGACTCTTCCTGCCATAGAGGCAGCTCCTAGTCTCTTTTCGTACAAGCCACCCCTGCAGCTTTCCTGCTACCAAAATTTTGGCACGTAAACCTAGTAAAGATTCTAAAGGCTTACACAGTAAAATTATACGATACCTAAGGCCTGCAGATACAGCTGCTTAGAACAGAGCCAATCCACTGCAGAATCTGGCTCATACCTTCATAGGGGTATGTCTAACTATTTTATGTCTTCTTTGCATAACAGTCAAATACGATGGCCTTCTGTTCTTTTGAATACGTGCATGAATTTTCAGCAGTGTCTCATAAATCTACCAAATAACATTTCTGCAAGAGGTATCATGGAAGAAATACTGTAATGGGTATCTGTTTTCCAAGAAAAAAAAAACATTGAAAACCACAGTCAACAAGAACATCAATTCACTTATTAATTCAGACACATTCTACTTCTGATGATATACTTGGTTGACTTGGATTGTATTTGGTTTTCAAGGCCAATCTTCAGGAAAGACAGCTATAGTTAGGGGAAAAATGATAGTATCAAAATAATTTGTTGCAAATTTTTGCTCTTTCTCAAATTCTCCTGAGGATCACAGGAAGATAAATATTCAGTTTAAGATCCAATGAACTATTCAGTTTGGCTCAGCTCTAGAAAAGAAATTAATTAAAGCACTTCTCATCCAGCTGAGAGCAATACACACTAAATGAACTTCAAAAACTTTCTGTTTTCTGGTTATCAAGGACTATAGGAGAATGCTGGATACATACAGGTTATTTCATATTGAAACTGTTCGTTTAGAACTCCCCTCTGTTGGTCCATGGATCCAGGAAATTCAAGAGTAAGATCTGTGTTTCCCATTGCTTACCACCAAATATGTTGTATGCTGAAGCACTTAACTTTGAGATTAAAATGTTTAAAAGCTATGGAAACAAAGCAGGCAAACCAGCAAACAACAAAACCCCAGGTGAACAAACAAACAAACAAATAAAAAAAGTCAAAAGCCTGGGGTAACACTCTCATCTTTCCTTTGAGATGAGAATGTAAAAAAAAAATCAGTGGTTTTTCATGTTTAAATTTATATTTGATTTAACGGGAACAAGATAAGTAAATTTAAAAAAAAGTTTGAACTTCTGTGCTGAATGATAAAGATAAAAAAAGTTTGGGAAATAAATCTTTTTCCTTCCCACTGCATTTCTATAGTTTGAAAGTATTCCTTCTGACCCTTTGCATACAAATTTCCTTTCTCTTCTGGTTTGTTTTTCTGCTGCAGATTCCCTGATTACTGTCTTTTTTCACCCATCTGTCCCTACCCTCTGCTCCAAAAAGTCCTCATCGAATTCAAGTCAATTGTCCTTCCTCATTTCTCAGGATTTAACCTGACAAAATGTGCTGCAGAAAAGACTATACATAACAACAATCATCTCTGCTACGCAGTGACAGTCTACATAACACTGTATGTTTAGTCCATACAGTGCCTAGGAACTGACTGAGTAGTTACACTATTTGTCACAGATTGGGATTCATGTATTTTGATACATCTAGCTTTTTTCCTCTTCCATGATTATCAAGTGTATTAACTAGCAGTTTCAATAAAAACGACAATTTTATTAAGGGTTCTGTTTTGTAGCCTTGAAACAGAAACCATTTGAGATTTTGCAGCATTATCAAAAGAAAGTGTTCTATTTCTTACATTCTCCTTTGGGATGCTTTGTTTCAGTAATATTCCCCAGTAACTTACAGTGTTGTGAGTGATTTTTTTCCGTTTATTGCTGATCACTGAAGATGGTTTCTGTGCTGACCTCTATAACATTAGCTCTCAAATTGATTTATGAAGCTTTAGTGGATGTATAACTTGTTACCCTATGGCCTCCTTGTGGAAATTGGGAGGAGTGTTGGGCTCTGTGTACAAATGCTGCAGTGACCTAGTTATTTGGACCTGTGCAACTTTGGTAAGCTTACCTTAGGTAGTTTTTTTGAAACTACCTTTAACTTAAAAGGTTATAGTAAAATGCAAATAAGGTGATTATTTACAGCATCTGATAAAGACAACATAGTTAGAAATGCTTTGAAAAGACAAATGAAGGAAAATCAATTCCTAATTTACACTAACATGTAATATAAAAGGTCTGTTTGGCTGCTCAGTACCTTAGGTTTTGAGTTGCATTTGTCAAGGAGAATCGCATCTTTACAAATTCTCCTGGCTTTAAAAGATAGTTTTATTCTGAGAGTCCTCTCAGTATCACGTTCAGATTCAGATCTTTTCCTCCATCCTTCTCTTTATCCACATTCTCCTTTCCAGCCTGCAGTCTGTTTACTGTGCTATTTCCATGCAAGGTGACAGCTGTGAAAATTCCTTAAGAGAGAAAAAAATTCTTTATTCTATGGGGGATATTACAGACATGTTGTATTAATTTTTAATTTGAAAAAGAAGGTTAAAAAAAAAAAGTTATATCATTTTATGAGAATGAGAATTCATTGGGGTTTTTTTCCAAAGGAAGTGAGGAAAGTATTTATTCCAAGAGGCAATTTCAGGTAAAAGCCCTAGACTGGAACCAGGGCTCTCTGTCCACAAAATATTCCTCACAGTCAGTATTTATATTGGTTGACTGGCTCTGTATGGCAAATCCTCTTTTCACATGTTCTCAGATTTGCTAATGCAAGAAAGGTTCAGTAGTGGATTTAGGAACTTGACTTGGTGACATAGAAATCAATTTAAAGGTAAATTGTTTTGAGGGTTTTCCTCATGATAACATATATTCCAGTCCACAATGTCATGGTGTAGATGTGGTAAGTTAAGACAGTCTCTCCTCCATTTGGTAAATCAGACTTTTAAACTGGTCTTTGTATAGGCTAGATAGTTTTAGGGTTTAGCCAGTGCAAAGGTGCCCACAACCAGCTGTCATAACCCCTTCTAGTTAAAAGTGTGGTTAGACGGTATTATTCTTTTCCTTTTCTGCAGAATATTTTTCAGGGTTGGGTTGGTTTTGTTTCTATGCTATTTTGTTCTTTTTTTAAAAAAATAACCAACCAACCAAACAAACAAAATCAAGCAACCAGATAAACCTTTTGCTTTAGCCCAGAGAGAAGCAACCACTGTTTTACCAACAAATACAAAACCCCCTAAAAACAAACCTAAACTAACAACCCCAAACCAAACAAACAGAACAAACTCGCCCACAAAAATACAAAAACAAACCATGAACAGCTGCCGGGACACTGTAGGTCATTGGCAGTTTCTGATATTTACAGAATAAGATTTTTGAGCTAAAACCTATATTTTGTTTATGAATGTGTACACAGCTCGTAGGAACAAGGGACAGTGGTCTTGATAGGAATTATAAGCACTATAACATGTTGAACTCAGCTGCCGGGAAGAAGAGGGGAACCCATAAAATACAGTTTGCATCTTTCTATTTCTTCAGAGATTACTCAGTACTTCTCTCTTTAGTATCTGTAATTTTATAAATCTTAAGGATCAGAAGCTTTCTGATCAGAATGAGACACCAAGTATTCTTCTACAATATTAATAATTGTAATTAATTAATTAATAATTAAAAAATAGGTGAATGATCAACACCTTTTAAAGCTAATACTTCTGAAAATCAGCCTATAGATTTAGATTTTGAAGACTTCTAAAGAGCCTGGCACATTAAAAAATCTCATTGAATCAATTAAAAAAATTCTGATCTTCTCCACATAGCAAATGACTACACTGACATTGGTTGTCATATATTTAATACAGAAATCCATCATCTCCATGAAAAGCTGATGGAACTACAACAAATATATTCCAAGAAGCTTATTCAGATTTATTTCTCGGAAGGACATAATAGGTTTATGTTTCATTTTGCTTTTATATTCAAGTGTAACTAGTCATTGACAGAGTTTGTAAACCTTGAATATCCTGAAAACCTTTGTTCACCAGTTTATGCAGCTCCTTTCCTGCAGGAAAAAAAAACAACTCTAAACAAATGCACTGACAAAATAGAAATGCATCTATAATGCATCAGCATAGTATCTCCTGGAATTTCTTAATTTCTCATCATATCCTGAAATATTTATTTTATGTGGGATTTTAGGTAAATATGTACAAAATACTTGTTTTAGATGTATGAGTGTGCCTATCTAGTTTTATATGCAATTCTGGGATGACCCATATTCTTGCAGATGAACTGGATATCCGGATGATATAAAGATTTCCCTCTCAAGGCGAAGACTGTACAAGTGGTCTTCATGAGGAAAACTGCTGCCTATGTTGAATTCTGATAGAATAAATTTCATGTAGTCAATACTTGTTTACTTTTATAGACAGGCGGTCCTTTGTGTAAAATCTCAGTGCTAAAATACTCAGAGGATAAAAACGTAATTTCTCTTAGAGTGCCTCTGTGCTTCTTTGCCTTTTTTATGTCTGCAAATTTCACCAGTTTTGACTGTTACTCAACAAATTAACCTTTATGGTGAATGAATGACTTTCTTAACATTTCTTATTCTTCCAATCACTAGTGGAATACAAGTAGATATTTATAATACAATTTTCATGTGACTCTGTAAAATATCAATCTGGCAAACGCCCACACAGATCTTAAACATTTCAGACATTTAAAACTGGAAGACAGTATGTGCACATGTACATACATGCATGTGTGTGTATATATGCATATGTTTGTGTGAATATAGCGGCATCATATGCAATCCAGAGGACACCCAGAACCAGTTCAATGTCATGTGACTATACTCAAACTATTTCTTTTAGCCTCAAAGCTAAAGAACAAATACTGTCCCTCTTTTATTTTGCAGTGTTGACATAATTCATTGTACTCCATCATTATTTGCCTAAGGATTCTCATTGAAGTCAGTGGAACTGTTTGTATACTAACTGCCTGTGAGCAGAGATACAGAGAATTCCCTGACCCATTTCTGAATTTAGAACTGGTGAAAGCCAATGCCAGAAATAGATTCATTTCCACCAATACATTTCCCAGAATTGCTTTCTGAATCATTTCATGTTTGAAGGATTCAAAATTATTTCACCGCATGGATGAAAGTTCCTTCTAACAAGAGAAAAAAGTCAACCATTGAACCAAAATCAGAGCAGTCTTTTTTTCAATCTTTTGTTTTGAAAGAAATTTCATGTTACTGAGTTTACAGAGGTTAAAATTATATCAAAGGCATAAGGCAATGCCAAAAACAGTGAACATAGGAGAGGAAGTCACTTATAAAAAATGAAATAGCATTTCTGTTTTCAGAAGCCTGGAGGGAAACATCCTACTACAAAAATAAAGAAAAAGGCAATGGAGGAAAGCCATTGTTCAGAAGTGTCTCACTAATATACATTTATTGGTTTTTGTGACCAGACTGAATTCTGACTTTGGAAGGAGACTAGTGAAAAGAGAAAAATGTGTTCTTTTAGAAAAGGGATATTGTTTTTTGGAGTACAATGATCTATATTTTCATCCAGATGCTGAACTAAATTTTCTATACATACTGGTATATATCACATTTATCATGTCCTTATTTATTAAAAAGCAAGGTGTCTCTGTTCTGTTTCAGGCAGGAAAATAACTCATTAGATAATACATTAAACTTAATTACATATTTGTAGCAAGCCGTACATGTACATGTACATTTCATGTACAGCTCCTGTAAAGGTTTATGTGGAAAAATTTGACCAAATGTGACAAAATAGACCAAAACCATTTAACTCTTCTTTTAATGAGCAGTATTCTGGATTATTTTACTACTCTATATGTGTTATAGAAATTATGCATGCCAGCCACTATAGCAGAGCTGGACTAGCTTTCCACTGAATAAATAAACAAAAAGTTGTATTCCACTATAAAAGTCCCTTTTATTAATAGCATCCAGCTCAAGCTGGCTGTGTCTTAAGAAGGACCCTGAATGAAGAAATCCCCAAGCAGCCATACCCTTACAATCTAAGTTCCCCACCCCTCACATGAAATTTGGGTCAGTAGTTGTATTAGGGTCTGGTATATTCCTGTTCTTCATTGGGTCCCTTCATAGGTGAGCAATTTCTTTCCTTATCTCTAGGCTGCAGGTTCCTCTGGTGATTGTACCTTCCTTATCTTCAGTCTTGAACAATCTCTAGGGCCTTCTTTTATTTAACTAGGTAAAAGTTCACCATATCTAGGTGAAAGCTCACAGCTTGCCACCTAAGGCTTCAGCAAATTGAGCTGCTAAAGCTAAACAAATTATGCTAAAAAAACTTTTATATAAATAGTATACCAAATAACACTGAGTATGTCAAAATGCTTTCTCTTTATTTTATACAAATATGCAATTTATCAACAATTAAAAAAAAACAATTTAATTGAATTTAGTAGAAACCAATTTCATTTAATTTAGTAGGTGATTAACACTTTGACTAACACCTGACTAAAAATCTTTGGACTAATATCAGGAGTCCAGTCTTTTAAGAAAGAACTTTACAGTATTTCCAAGCCATTCCTTAACTTAAAAAATTAATTTCTATACAAAATACAACACAGTTTCTGAATGTATAAAAAATTCTGAAAGCCCTTGAAATTATGTATGATTTATATTGCTTTTGTGCATTTTTCTGGTGAAATTCTTCTACTCAGTAAAAAATACAACATTAAATGAGGCATTGCTTGATCTAAAATAACAATAAAAAAATCATAGTTTACAAAAACAGCCATTTGTACTAATTAATCCACCAGGGAAAAAACCTCATCTCCTACACATAAATAATATGTAATTTAATGAAACTACAGCACACTGGAGAGAAGGAATTGCTTGTTTCTTTGTTTCGAGCATTTAGATTATTTATTGAATCTTGATGTTTAGTTTTAAAATAGGTTATCTTATTCCAGCAATGTATTTTCCTTTTATCTGCAAAGAGATAAAAAAAATATAAAATTTCAACCTGAGGACAATTCCTATTAAACGCAACAGAATCCAAACTGTAATGCAAGGAAGAAAAATGAAAATGAATGCATAAAAATGTAATATATGGTGAAATGAAAAAAAAAGAGAGATAGAATACATTTTCAGGTATTTTCCTCACACTTTGCTATGTGCTCCTGACTTCACTGGAGTACAGCAGAACATATTTTTTTTTTATTACTAGTTTAAACAGGAGCATAAAGATATAGAACACATTTAAATCAACGTCATTTAACAGAAAGGATTATAATGGTGTGAATTTATTAGGTAAGAACAGACAAGACCAGAATCTTTCTTGTTTGTACTTTGCTTTTGATATCTTTATTAGACCTTGAGTAAGAAACTGAGTGACTTTCACACAAATACTAGCTGAACAAAGTGCAGTCAATTTTGCCTGCTGAAGAGGCTCCTGAGATGACCTGCTACTATTCCACTGAGTGCTTTGAAGATTAAGCTTAGAACTTGCACTGAGTCTTAGCTAGATATAAGAACTCATTAGACCGAAAATATTGTCATGATACGCATGAGATTCATTGTTATATAAAAAAATTGCAAAATATTCTATCAGTTGGAAACTTTTCAAAACACAATTTTTTATCCCTATTGCTAAATTTTGTGTCCATAAACATTTCCCTCGTCCCTTCCCTTCCCTTCCCTTCCCTTCCCTGTATTTATGGGTGGATGTAAAGAGAAAATTCTCTAAGATAAAAAAAAAACAAACCATTGTCCAAGAAAAATAATTATTTTTTTCTATATCTTTTTACATACAACCCTCTAATATTGCTTGAAAAATGTTTTTCAGGAATGAGAGCATTTGCAGGACTTGTGCTTGCAGTCAACCTTTCCAATATTTAAAGTGCCCAAAGCACAGTATTGACAATTCTATATCATTTACTTTCAAGTTGTAAGACTCAAAATAACTATATAAATAAAACGCAAAACCATCCACAGTTTTTGTTTTAAAGACATTGTCTGAAGCAGATAAAAAAATGCAATTCTATAGCCAGCAATCAAGGAGTAAGCACATACTCTTATTTTTATTGAGGTTTTATTTATTGGATAAAGTCTGAAGGATATGTAGAATTTGTAAAGGCTATTTATACCACTGTCAATTTATCTTAACAATAGAGCTAACTGATTTATCACAGCTATGTCAGCATTAATCTAGTTCCAGTTTTTCTAACACAGCCAGGACAGACATACAGGCTGAGTGGATCTTTGTAACATGTCAGAGTACATATATTTTGCATCCCCATTGATTAATGTTCTCAGATTCACACTCACAGCACCATTCTACATCTGAAAAGTTCAAAATATAGTAAAATAGATAGGATATTTGGCAGACTTGCATTTATAAACAAGCAAATATCCAAAGACTCATGGGACTGGCCTTTTAAACCATTTGGTGCATGGGAGAATGTGTCATCTTCATGTGCACTTTCCTAAATTAAATTTTTCATTCTGTTGACAAGATTAGAAAAAGAAAATGAAGAAGGAAAGAAAAAAAGAAAAAAAAAAAAAAAGAGAAAATATCAGATTCCCTTCTTTCACACAATACTGCTAATCTATTATATCTAACATTGTTTCCAGGATCTAATTTAGCAGCATTCAAAGAAAGAACAGGTCATGAACCAAATAATCTCCTCTCAAAATAAGAAATTAAAATAATAAACCAATAATCTCTATGAAGAAAATAAAATCAGGTAATAAAATTCTACCTAGAAATATTATATGACATTTTTAAAATCCACAACAAAATCTAACTAGCTGATAGTCTAGAATTTATGACACTCCTGCAGGAAATACTGCCCAGTCTTCATTCTGCCAAGTCTCCATTCTGCCAGAATCCTTTAAATTATGCAGCTGATATCTGGCAGACCCTACTGAACCATTACGTAGGATAAAATTTTAAAGTGGAATAGTTGCAGCTAACACACAGTATTTTCTTGCGTGCGATACAGTCTTCATTGAATTTCAATCACTGTCAAATGCAAAAACTTCTCATAAAGCAGTGACTTTAAGTGATAGAAACTTCAGACCAGGATAGGTGCTCTAATAAGGAAGAGAGAACTCATAGTCAGCCTGCTGTAGCAGGAGCTAGCTCATTACACCATGGACACAAACTGATTGAATGATCTGAGATAATTTATCAACTTCTGTTTAGCTTACAGGCATACCCAGTGGCATGAAGCATATCATCATGCACAGAACTGAAAGGAACTCAGTGATATCACATGCTCTTTATTATTGGTTGTTGGGTGGATTTGAGTGTCCCAGAACACTCGTCAACAGACTGGTGATTGCTGATTGTCCTAGTTTCGGTCAAGGATGTGTGGGAGGTGGAGCATGGAGCTGTGTGGCTGTGTCCAGGTTGTTATTCTATACCAGTTGCATCATCGCTGTAGGGGCACAAGTAAGGGATTCTCACTTCTGTGAAGAAGGCTTTGTGACTTCAAGTGGAAGAAAAAGGGGATGGCTCCTCTGCCGCCATTTTTGTTCCTTCTTTCCAGGGGAGTAAGTGGTGAACAGAGTGGTGGGCTTTGTCTGTCATTCGTTTTTGTTGTCTTGGGCTCGGGGAAGGAGCGTGGGTGCATACAATTTGTCTGACATTGTTGTTTTCTTTCCTTGCCATAGGCTTGGGGGAAAAATGTGGATGTGGATGGTTTTGTCCACCGTTTCCTTCTTTGTCTCAGGAGCCACATGGCACCAGCTGTACTCACATTGGGTCAGCTGGACCCTGTGAGCATTTTACATATAATCACTCTGGTTTTGTAATATATTCTGGTTTTGTATATATTTGTTAATAATATTGTTACTACTGTCCGTTTTCCTATATCATTGCTTTTTCCCATATATATTTCCTTATCTCAACCTGAGTAGGAGAAGAGGAGTGGATGCGTACAGCTTGATTTCCATCTGAGTTTAAACCATGGCACTGATACTGCTCAGTCTCTAGACTTTTCCCTAGTACAATTTTTTGCTTGTTTAGCTGTTAAGCTTCAAGGCAGGACCAGGATTGACAACAAGGATCAAAGAAAGACCCACCTGAAATGACAGTAGGTTCTTACAGTGTGTATCGCTCTTTTCACCTCTGTAATCTTCAACCACTCTTCAATACACTGAAGGCATATAGCACATTTTCACACTCTGGCCTGTTCAAACACATACACCTATTTCAGGCACACAGTAGCAGTGCTCATTGTCGTATTACATGGTATCCAGTAGGTATTCAGAGTGCTTTGCACCATTATGGATATTAATCTCAAACACAGGTGATCTCTCTTGGAGTGATGAGTGTAGAAGCTTTTGTGAAAGAGGAAAGCATAATTTTAGATCTCAGTTGCTGTTCTAACTCACTGAGCAAAACCACATTTATTATTAATTTGAGATATATCTTAGATAGATTTGCCAAGCAAACCACTAGATAGACTACTACTGGATGTAACATTTTCCCTTTTGACATTTGGGTAGATTTAAACAAACTCAAAGGCATTTTCTTCCACAACTTTAGCACAGGAGAAAATTCACCCATTGCACAAAGGATCAAATATGAACAATGAGTACTTAAAAGCTGCACTTTTCTTTCTGCATTAGTCCATTTTACATATGTTTCACTAGCTACTAAATGTGTTGTCACTACTTTTAAAGAGACTGATGATCCATTTGGAATTCAGAATGTGTGTTATAAGCATAGAGTGATTTATGTAGAGAGGTATGAAGGTGACATATTTTGCCCTGAGGCACAAATGCCCAGTGAGATCGCTTAGAAAGAGACGGCTGATCTCTAAAGTTATCTAAGAGTGAACAGAGACCACTTTACTTTTCTCAGATAAGATCTTTAATAATCTTCAACAATTTTTGAGAAGCAAACTAGACAAGGCAACCATGACAAATATAAAAATCATGTGAAGGTGACTTTGCAAACTGCATCAATCTTTCCTGCACCAGTAACTGTAAGAAACTTGATTTTGTGTCATTCCCTTTTAAGCGCTCTTTCTTTTTATACCTTTCCTTGAAGGCAGAGAAAGGGATGGTGAGCAGTGCAATTTTGCTAAATAAAGCAAAAGAAAAAGCCCTTCCATATTTACATTTGTTTTGTCATATACTCCATTTAAAATCTAAAAGAGCAAACCGCTCGAATTTTATGCTTCACATCACTGTCAACTTGAATATAGATTTGTCTAAATTGATCTTCAGGACAATCAGGATTCATATTGAATATACTGTTCTGACTAGGTTAATAATTGACTTTGCTATCAATAACAGCAACATATTATCTGCATACATGATGTGTTGCCTCAACCTGTCTATTTTTGGAATTTCTTGACCATTTCTGTCAAGGTTTCCATTACTGTATTAAATAAGATAGGTGAAAGTCAATCAATCACTTACTGTTATTTTACTGGGTGCAAAAAGTAGAAATGGATATGAAGAAGTAGAAAATATGACAATTATGAAGATTACGACAATTATGAAATTTTGGAAATTATTAAAACCTTTCACTAACACCGAGTGTATGTTATATACAATCTCACAATTTACTTCCCTCCATCCAAGCCCTGCTTCTCCATGAATATGCAATGATTCAATAGAGTTAATAACTTCTATTATAAAATAAAAAACTGTATGTGAGACATAGGCTAACACTGCTACTGTAGCTCCCATCAAGCCATAGCATGTGCATCCTAGTTTCTAATAAGACAACCTGCTGCATTTCTTGCTTTTTACTGTAAGGACATTATGTTAAACCCTTAGGTAACTAAGGATAAACTGAAGAAATACCAGAAGGGGAATCAGGAGAAAAGAAAAATGCATATTTTTCCTTCCGGGGCTTAGTGCTTGAGGGGACATGTAGACATCTTTTGATTTTAACAAGCTGAAATGCTTTGTTTACCAGACATGGAAAGTATACCCATGAAGCCTTGTGATATGTGATTATTTACCTGAAGTTGCTTGTCATTTTGTCATGGTTTAACCCCAGCCAGCAGCCAAGCTCCACACAGCCACTCTCTCACTCCCTCACCAGCAGGACGAGGGAGAGAACTGGAAGAGTAAAATGTAGAAAACTTGTGTGTTGAGATAAAGGCAGTTTAATAGGGAAGGCAAAAGCTGCTCCCAGATGCAAAGCAGAACAAGGAATTAAATCACTGCTTCCCACAGGCAGGCAGGTGTTCAGCCATCTCGAGGAGAGCAAGGCTCCATCAGTCATAATAGTGACCTGGAACACAAACACCATAACTCCAAATGTCCCTCCTTCCTCCTTCTATAGCCAAATTCTTATACTGAGCATGATGCCATATGGTCTGGAATATCCCCTTGGTCGGTTTGGGTCACCTGTCCTGGCTGTGTCTCCTCCCAACCTCCCCCGTACCTGCAGCTTCCTTGTCATTGTGGGAGTACAAAAAGCACAAAAGGCCTTGGCTCTGTATAAACACGGCTCAGCAACAGCAGAAAAATCTCAGTATTATCAACCCTGTGTTCAGCATAAATCCAAAACGCAGCCCCATACCAGCCACTGTGAAGAAAACTAACTCTTTCCGAGGCAAAACCAGCTCACGTATACATACAAAATTAAGGGCTACTAAAAATTTTACACAAAAATATTTAAATATCTTTAAACTTCACCTTCCACTGTCCTTGAGATGCCTGGAAAGGTTCTTATACTAGGCATTGTAAGAAATAATCTTTTAATGAGATTGAAATTAAACTATTTAATAAAAATTAATAAAGTATTATTCAAAATTTTATACCATAAGTTAATCATTGTGTACTGATGCATGCTTTTAGCACACAAAATTCTGCTAGGGAAGAACTGTTTTGAAAAAAACACCATTTGCATGCATACAAAAAACTGTATAAAGATACATCTATTTATATTTTCAACTCCGCCATTAGATATAGTGTTCCTATGTTTTGAAAACTTCCAAATATGTGTGTGTGTTTATGTATGTGTAGATATGCATATGTATGTGCATATGTATATGTGTATGTGTGTATTTGTGTGTGGCTTTAGTCATGTTTTGATACATTTAAAAAATTAATTACACACTTCATATATGAAAATCATCATGTTTTTTCCTTATTATGTAAGTGGAAAAAAAGTGAAAATGAGAAGAAAAACAATTTTTTCCTTTCAGTTTTTTCCTACCTTTTGTCATTCACTGCTACTTGTAAACAGTACAGAAACAATGGTAAACTTGAGGGACAGAGAAAAAGAATGTGAGAAAATCAAGCTGCAAAGACTGAACATGGGGCAAAGCATATTTTCTGTTATGAAGATATACACATAAAACAAAGGACAGGAACTTGGACAAAAAATGAAGAGCAGAAGGCTAAAGAAGTAGTCAGAAATGGATGAATAACAATTTTAGAGAAAACCTCAGGGCAGCTGGATACAAGACAGACATTTCAGATGAGATGGCGTGTTTTGAAAGATTATGAAAAAGCTGAGTTTGAACTAGCCTTTTTGCTTAATTAATGCATTTAGTCATTCGTATTCTACTGCTGATTTTGAAGGAGGGTGTTACTCACTTGGTAAAAAAATATGAATTGTGTAATATCATGTAAGTTGATGAGATCAGTACGGGCTGTCTCTGATCCTTGTAAGTAAAGATGAACAGCAAACATCAGGAAGCTATTGTATTTCCCTGTTCTGCAGCTAGAAGTTGGAAGGCATTATTTTAATACTTTTCAGATTCTCAGTCGGCATTTTTGTTTTTCCTTGACATACAGATACTTTTATGATTGTGAACAACAGCACCTTCTCCTTCACTTCCCTACTCCCTCTTTCTAGAAATACAAGGGACCAAATAGTGTTGTTGTCATGTGCTGTTGTGGGGTCAGACTTTTGTCACAGTTTTCCTTAAATAAAGTCTGTTATTTCACAAGCAGCAGTTTGACTTCTGGCAGATATCATGGTTTTGCTTCTGTCTTCACTGTATGCTATATAAAGTATATATCTGTATCCAAAAGTAATGTAAATAATCACTCTCCTTGAATAAAGGACTATTTCTACTTATTACATATTTGTCTCAAAGGAAATAACAATGTTCCTTATGAAAGTCAGTGAGTTAAAATGTTACAAGGAAGAAAATCAATCTAAAAACTGCTCTTATATTTTGCTTTGAACACAACAAAATGCTTTTTGAAATAATCTTCTCTTCAAGTACATTCTTACAAAAGTTATTGAGGGACTAAATGTATCCTGATTTTTTATACTCTTCAGTCTGTTCGGCTTAATATTGATTATATCCCATCTTTGCTTGAAATTTTCTTCTTTCATCTTATAAGAAAGGCTTGATATGACACTGAACAACCTGAGGAAGACTATTACCCCTTAATAACTAATCAGATTTATTTCCAAGCAATGTTTTGTCATTGCTGTCTTTTTTTCTTATTAAAACAGAGATAAAATTCAGAGCATTTTTTGCTTTTCTTTTCCTTTGTCTTATTCTAGTCAGGGTAGCAATGATATGATCTCTCTAAGAAATGTTTAGTCTCAACCGCTGTTCTTGTTGTGAGTCACACTTAGGTTCCTTAGGCTGAACTCAGTTGCCTAAGGCTTTAAAATGCCTTTTTAAATCCTCCCTAATATCACAGAATCACAGAAGAGTTAAGGGTGAAAGGGACCTCTGTAGGTCATCTAGTCCAACCCCACCTTGTAAAGCAGTGTCCCCTGGACCACATTACTCAGGGTTGTGTCCAGATATCTTTTGAATGTCTCCAGAGAAGGAGACTCCACAACCTCTCTGGGCAGCCTGTTCCAGTTCTCTGACGTTCTCACAGTAAAGAGGTTCTTCTTCATGTGGAACTTTCTGTATTCCAGTTTCTGCCCATTACCTCTTGTCTATTGCTCAGGATTCCCAAGAAGAGCCTGACTGCATCCTCTTGAATCCTTCCTTCAGATACTTGCATACAATGACAAGACCTTCTCTCAGTCTTCTCTTCTTAAGGCTGAACAGGCCCAACTATCTCATAAGCGAGATGGTCCAATATCCTCATTATATTCATAACCCTCTGCAGGACCTCCTCCAGGAGCTCCATGTCTCTCTTGTACTGAGGACCTCAGAACTGTTCACAGTGCTCCAGACATGGCCTCATGAGGGCTGAGTAGAGGGGCAGCATCACCTCCCTTGACCTGCTGGCAATGCTCTTCCTAGTGCACCCCAGGATACAATCAGCCTTCTTGGCTCCCAGGGCACACTGCTAGCTCATGGACAGTTTGTTGTCCATCAGGACCCCCAGGTCCTTCTCCACAGAGATGCCTTCCAGCAGATTGGCCTCCAGCCTATACTGGGGGATGAGGTAATTCCTCCCCAGGTGCAGGACCCTGCACTTGCCTTTGTTGAATTTCAGAAGGCTTTGCTCTGTCTGTCTCTCCAGCCTGTCAAGGTCCTTCTGCAGCACACAGCACTCTGGGGTATTGGCCATTTCTGCCAGCTTTGTGTCACCCCCAAACTTACTGAGGGTACACTCTGTCCCTTTATGCAAGTCATCAATGAATAAATTAAACAAGACTGGACCCAATATTGACCCTTGGAGAGCACCTAATTACTAATTACAGCACTGCAACTAGACTCTCTGTAGCTGATCACAACCCTCTGAGACCTTCCATTCATACGGTTCTTAATTCACCTCACAGTCCATTCTTCCAGCCTGCCTTTCTTAAGTTCTTGGCTTAAATTTCAGGTCCCCCTCCAGAATGGTTTAGGCATACAGTCCTCAAGTCGTATTATAGATTCATAGAATGGTTTGGGTTAGAAGGGACCTTAGAAATCATCTAGTTCCAACCCCACAGACATGGACAAGGACACCTTTCACTACATCATGTTGCTTAGAGCCCCATCCAACCTAGCCTTGAACACTTCCAGGGATGGGGCCTTCATGGGTTCTCTGGGAAACCTGTTCAAGCGTCTTACCACCCTCACAGTAAAGAATTCCTTCCTAATACCTGTTGTAAACCTACCCTCTTTCAGTTTGTCCCCTCTGTGTCCTTGTAAAAATCCTTCTCCTGTTCTGCTGTAAGCCCCCTTTAGGTAATGCTTCTGTAAGGTCTTCCTGGACCTTTTTCTTCTCCAGGCTGAACAATCCCAGCTCTCTCAACGTGTCTTCATGTTAGAGGTGCTCCAGCCCTCTGATCGTCTTTGTGTCCCTTGTCTGGACTTCCTCCAGCATTCCTCCATTAGAGCTGTCAAACCGACAGAATTGTCTTGGCTGTCTCAGGACAAAGCCAGTGGCATAGGGGCATAATAGTTAGCAGCAAACTGAAGCCTTTTCACTACTCTGGTAGCAAACTAATGTTCTCATGAAACAACAACAAAATAGCAATGATAACTTAAGCACAGGCAATTCTTTTCCAATCCAAGAGAATCGTATTTGGTCCAGGATGAAAAAGGATACTGAAATGCCTTATCCTACATTTTACACAATTTTCAATGCTAATGGAGACTGTATCAGAACACCGAGTATGCCAACAAGCTCTGATGGTCCCGACCAGGCTGTAAAGATCTTTCTCTGTAATCCTGTTCCACAAGTGCTGCCCCTGCCAGAAGTTTGGTTACCAGTGTTCCAAGACATCTCTGATGTACTGCAACTGTGTAAGCCTGGATCAAACTGCTGGAAGAATCACAACGTTGTAAAAAAGGAGCAGCAAGAACACATCTCTGGAATGTCCAGCCATTGTCCTCTACCCAAAGGGGTTTCATTTAACTCCAGGCCCCTAGCTCTTGCCTGACCTTTGTCACCAGGACACTTTATCTGGCTTTGCACCTTGCTGATCCTGAAATTGTATCACATTATTACATACAGTGGTGTGTCCTGGAGCACAGATGCTGCTATACGGCTTAAGGATAAACTTCCATAACTTCTCAAGGTGATTTTGATTTCTGGAAGATGATTTTCATTGACAAAGAGTAATTATTTTAGAGGTCTCTGCAGGTTTTTTTATTGCAGGAGGTGCTCCACGCGCCAGAGCCGAGATGCCTCTGCAGGCCGTGGTGAAGACCATGATGAAGCAGGTTGTCCCCCTGAAGCCCATGGGTCCACGTGGCATGCAGAGATCCACCCACAGCCCGTGGGGGAGGTGCTCACAGTGGAGCGGGTGGATGCCTGGAGGAGGCTGTGATCCAGTGGGAGACCTGGTGGGGAGAGAGGGCCCTTGCTTCCAGGCTGGAGCAGCCTATCCTTGGAGGGCTGCACCCCGTGGAAGAGTGACCCGCGCAGCAGCAGTTTTGGGAGGACAGTTGCCCGTGGGAGGCACTCACGTTGCAGCAGTTTTGGCAGGACTGCTCCTTGAGAGATTTGGAGCCACGCTTGGAGAAGTTTATGGAGAACTGTTTCCCATGGGAGGGACCCCACAGTGCAGCAGGGGAAGGACTCCTCTCCCTGGGCAGCAGAAGAAAATCTTGGCTGATGAACTGGCCAAGCACCCATACTCTGTCCCCCTGTGCTGTCAGTGGAAAGGAGGGACAGGTTGGGAGAAGAAAAGGTGTTTTTAAGGGCTTATTTTACTTCTCATTATCCTCCTCTGATTTTATTAGTAATAAATTCACTTTGGGCCTTTAAGTTGAGCCTGTTTTACCCTTAAAGTGTTTTCTCCCGGTCCTTATCTCAACTCACGAACCCTTCGTTGAATTTTTTCTCTCCTCTGCCCAGCTGTGTCAGGGGAGGGTGAGTGAGCAACTTTCGTGGGTGTCTGAGGGTTGGGCAATGTCAAACCATGACACCATCATACAATCAACTTAGTAAGAAAGTAGAGATTTAGTTAATGTGTGTAAATTGTCAAAAAAAAAAGAAAAAAGAAAAACCTATTCAAAATTTTCTTCATCTATCAAGGGAACAATAAATTACATGATGGAATTTAGAAAATTATAAGAAGTTATAAAAGAGATTTACAGGAAGCCCAGGAATTGAACTATTTCATTTGACTCATGGAGAAAAAAAAAAAAAGGAAAAAACCCTAAACCAGATTCTGCAGTTAAAAACCCCCTACTAACTACCCTAATTTTCATCAGAAAAGGCACTGAAATATAGCAATTGTATTATTAAGGAATAAAAATAAATTTCTCCCAAAGTGTGTAACCCAATTTTGAGAAATATCATGATTCACTCTTTTCATTCCTTTCATGTATTACATGCTTAACAGAGAGAATAAAAGCAACTTCCTATTTAACACTGTCCTTCGGTGTTCTCATAAAATAACTCCCTATTCCACTCCCTTTCATCCAGTTAATAATTTGCAGGCTCAATTTAGTTCAAAATTTGTTTATGCCACAGTTTTTCTGATTTTTCTATGAGAGATTATTAGAAGATGATTCTGCAGCTAATACAGATAAAGACCTTAAACCTAATGTTCCTCAAAAATTAGGTTTCTTTTTAGAAGGAGGGGTAAAAAAATGCACTTAATAGCCAGGAACATTGATTTTCACCAGCGTGAGTCCTTCCCTTCCTACCATCTACAGTTCTTCATGAACTGCTCCAGCATGGGTCCCTGCAGGGGAACAGCTGCCTCACTATGGTCTTCATCACATGCTGAAGTGGAATCTCTGCTCTGGAGCATGGAGCACCTCTTCCCCCTCTTTCTTTGTGACCTTGGTGTCTGCAGGGATATTTCTCTCACATATTCTCAGGCTGACTCTCTTTGACATATAGAGAAGTCATTCCTTTGATTTTCTTATCCCTGAAAACTTTGGCACACAAACCCAATACAAGGTTAAAGTTTGCTCTCTTGAAATTCAGGGTTCTGGCCCTGCTTTTTATACTGCTTCCTCCTTAAGAATCATGACCTCCACTTTCTCATGGTTGCTGTAGCAAAGACTGCTCCCAGATTTCAATCCACAGCTCATCCTTCCTCTTTTGTAAATAACAGGTTCAGGTGACAACGTTTCCTTGTCAGCTTCTTGATCAACTTTGTCAGGAAACTGTCATCAATGCAATCATAGATTTCTTGTGCAGTTATATGTAGTTGTTTTAGCAAATTTCAAGGTGGTGGAAATTCTCCATGAAGACCAGGACTGGCCAGTTTGAGATTTCCTGCTGTTGTTACCCAACCTGACCTCCCTGAAGAGCCTGTATCCATCCACTGTAATTCACCAGTGTGTGAAGCATGAGCATGTTTAGTCATTAAGCTTCTAAATTAAAAACATTATTTCATTTATAAACCTTAAGTTTGATAAATTTTAACAACTTTTTACAGGATTCTGCTCAGGTGAAATAGTGTATAAAATGTAAGTTTTGTCAAAACTAACTGCAAGTTATGGGAGAAAAAAAGATGACAGTTACTTAAAATTCTATCACATTTGAGGGTTTTTTTTTCTTCACTTTTAAGTATCTCACCCTACCAAAGGACTCCATTCAATGAACTCAATGTCCATGAAAAAGTGGCAGACATAAACCTGATACCTCTGCACCTCTTTGAAGAATCAACAATATGTATTCCTTGTTTCTGTTTTGTCAACACATGTAAGAGGTGAATATTCAAACTTTAGAAGTGAAACACAAGAGAGATGTCTACAGTTATGTGTCTTAGATTTCTAATTTACACTGCTGAAAAGATTTTTATTTTTTACTTGTGACTATGGACTTGTTAGAAGTGCAATGTAAGATCATATTTCCTAGTAATAATAATAGTAACAATGTAACTTCTCACTCAACAACCAAACATTTCTAATTCTTTTGACAGAGGAACATTCAGTCAAATTAATAGAAGCCCCAGAGAAAACGACAAAAATGTACATAACCATTTGAAACCTAGAGGGAAAAAAATATAATCAGACCTACACTTTACCTAAACTAAAAATTGTATCTTTAGTAGCAAACACGATAGTATTATTTATGATAGTCAAAAAAGCAATTAACTTGACTCATGATAGTTATATTCAATATACAAATAGATTTTTGTGCAGTCTGTTATGAATCACTGCCATGCAAAATGTCAAGCCTAAGAAAATTTTCTAGTAGATTAGAGAAACAGCAAATATTGCAGTTTTCAAATACCATCCTAAAAATTTTACATGCTCTGAATTTGAAAAACAAAATCTTATCTGAAGAATTGAAATCTATTTTATAAAAAAATAACCAGTTAATAAAGTTAATACTGCTGAGAGTAGAATTTTTATAATAAAGTAAGATTTATTTTAAACTGCTAAATTAATTCCAAAGAATACAGTTAATTTTCTGAATATACTGGAATACATACAATATTTGACAAGGAGAATCTAATTAAAATGAAATATTATTTGAATACTATTTTAATCTTACTTATCTCAATTAGGTAAGTATTAACACATCCTTTAATTTACATTTCATCCACTGATTTCATATGCAGTTTCTCACAATGAATAATGAGATACTTAGAGTACGAGAGTACAGCTTTGCTGCGTTCTTGCCTATTGGCATATTCACAATAAGCAAAAACTCTTTATAAACTCTTTTTTTTTTTTTTCTTTTTTTTTTTTTTTTTGGTGGTAGAAAGCATTTNTTTAAACTTTTTTTTTTTTTTTTCTTTTTTTTTTTTTTGCATAGAGTGAGAACAGATTTAAAATATCTGCTAGGGTATATTTCACAATAGTTTCTTCTCAACAATTTGAAAGCCAGTTTACTTGTTCCTTGTTAAAAATCAGTAGTATTTTTCTATCAGTCCCTCTAGTATTGCAGTGTCTGCTGAGGATTAATTACTTCTCAGAATTTTAAGGAGTTATGACTAGCTTTATTAGTTTTATGCTGACTCATATTTTTCATTTGGGACAAGTATGGCTAAAAAAATTATTAGAAAATTCAATGGGTGATTTCAGTGAGAAAAATGATAGTCAGAACTGGTGCATTAAATGTAAATATTTAAATAAATATGTTTTGGAATATGCATGATTTTTTTCATTAGTAGTGAAAATTCATAGGCTATTTATTTACTTGACAGTACTTAGTGTAAGGATCTGTCTTGTCCTGATCTGATTTTAGTTTCTCAGCTGTTCATATTCCACCCCAAAGAATCCTGTTGTCTGCTATATTCTTGTTGCCTAAGCCGCATGCAGTTCAACTCAAGTAAGACTAGTATTTGTGAATTTAGGACCCAAAGGAGCATTTCACGGGTGAGCGCAAGACAAGAGAGGGGTTTAGATGCTGGGAAGTTTATGTTGAATGATTTTTATGGTATTATTAGTGGCATTTTTCTAGTAAAACTACAAAAAAATCAGATATGACTGCAAATAACATTGTAACTAAATCCTCACCAAACACTTTTTTCCACCGGTGTTGACCATAAGGGTTTTTGGGTTTTTTTGGTTTTTCATATGACTATCTAGTCAGCCATGAGTTCTCAGCCACAACAGCTGGTTAAAAAGCCTAACCTAGATTCAGTGAGTGGAAACTACTGCACTACTCCATGATAATATAATTTCTAATTAATCAGGTAATTTTATACTTAATCATAATCATGTTAGACACCTTTGTGTTAATGTCATTATATTTTTAAAAATATGGGAAAAAACCTGATAATTCCTGAGGGAGGAAATTATGACACTTGTGGAATACTTAAATTTTTTTTGTTTTTGCAGCAGCAGCAGAAGAATAGAGAAATGGTTATTTGCTATTTTAAAATCTTGTTGAAAACTGACAGAGGCCATTGTTAATCTTGAAGTACATTCTACAAGTATAATATATTCATAAACCAGCTACCGGGGAACAGCGTTAGGTATAGATATTTTAATCTTATTTAAAATTTCAAGCAGATATTACAGAAAAAAAAGAGTATTTCAAAAAGATTAATACTTAAAATAAGAAATGCATCAAGTAATCTGTAAAAAGAGAAATAACTTCAAGAATTTAATACCCTTTAAAATTTCAGAACAGAAGGAAAATGAACATGTAAACAAACTTGACAACTAAAAAAGTGCATTAAAAGAAACATAGCTGAAAAAAACTTTATTCCATTTACAATGGAAAACAAGAACTTCCAGCCTCCAGAGAAAGACAGTGAAGCAGGAGAATTAGGAAGAAATAAAAAAGGAAAGTATCTAGGTAAAACTTATGAATTATGAGAAAAACACATGTTGGAGGTGGAACTTTAAGGAGTTGTCTTCAAGAGTTGGTTGTGGTCTCAGGCATTCAATAACCTCCCTCTGACTCTGGATGAACTTCCCAGGATGTAACTATGCCACTGACTTTTCATACTGAAATGTTATAAACATTTATTTGCTTCCAGTTACAGTTCACCACTCAGTACAGTCATTCTTTGGTTTGCCAGATTCTCTCTGCATATTTCAGACATTTGGTAAAGAATCAGAATTCCGGTACTAAAACCAATACAAAATAGACAACACATTTTGTAGCAATGAAATTTCTATGTTATTTGCTGTATTAACAAAGTCTACCATGCAACTCGTAAGATCTTGTGTGAATTCAGTTTTTTAGAAAGGGGTTAATTAATGAATTGTAATGCAAGTAGTGATAACAAATTAATTGATATTATACTAATAATAGAAATACTTACATATACTAGTTCAAATTAAAGTATAAACAAAAATGGTTCTGGGTATTTCTAGTGTGATATTTAGGGATTGAAATTTTGGCAGGTTTAGTCAAAAAAGCCAGTGACAACAAAAACATGAAATACGTTATTTAATTCTTAGACACAAAGAGAATCCTACCTACTCCATTTTCATTACATTTTTATTGCTTCCTAATATCCAAGTGTCCTTCCATTAGGTTAGTGAGTTAACTTACCTTAAAATGATATTTTTATGGTCACTAAAATGATATTCATTAAAACTAAGGTCTAAGAGAAACATTCAGTTTCATTTGAAAGGAAATGGTTTTACAAAGTTAAGAGAGTTAGATGTGTTGGTTTTGGCTGGGATAAAGTTAATCTTGTTTTGTGTAGTAGTTAATATAGGAATATGGTTTGGATTTGTGCTGGAAACTGTTGATGACTCTGAGATGCTTTCACTGTTGCTGAGCAGTGCTTCCACAGAGTCAAGACCACATGGTGTCATGCTCAGCCTATAAAGCTGAGAGAAGAAGCAGGAAGGGAGAATAACATTCAGCATGCTCGTGTTGGTTTTCCAAAGTCACCGTTATATGTGATGGAGCCCTGCTTTCCTGGAGATAGCCGAACAGCTCCCTGCAGCTGGGAAGTGGTAAATAAGTTCCTTGTTTTGCTTTCCTTGGGCATGCAGCTTTTGCTTTTTTGCTATTAAACTGTCTGTGTCTCCACCCAAAAGTTTTCTCATTTTTACTTTTTTGATTCACTTCCCCATACCAGTGGGTGAGAGTGAGTGAGCAGCTGACGGACTTAGTTGATAGCCGGGATTAAACTGCAACATTGGGTGACACAGATATCTTGCACCATGCACTTAAAAGTAGACTTGAATTATTTCTTTACTTTTAATATGTATAACGTGACAGTGTTTTAGACTTTATCAGAGCACAATGGTCTTATCAAGTCCCTGAAAAAAACCACAGAGATTCTTCCTCTCTCTATAAATAATCCTATGTTTCTCTGACATAGTGGTTCTGGGTCTGATTTGATCCCACGAGCTCTCTGAGGGCATGATGGTGTTTTTTGTTTTGTTCTTGTTTTTTTTACTATTCTTTAAGAATAGATAATGTATTACAAGAAATTTGTTCTTGATTGCAGTTTTTGTTTTTATTTTATTCTATTATTACTCACTAGGACAAAAACCTCCTACTGAAGTAAATATAAAAGAGCCATTCACATCTTTTGGAACTCATAGTTTTTCTATCTCCACTTTAAAAACAAGAAAACATTACAGAATTTTAGAAAGGCTGGAATCAGAAATTATTAAGAAATAGAAATCAAACTTCTTGCTTCATTCTTCACTCTTACAGGGTGCATATTTTCACTACAATTGGATAAAATACAGGAGTAGAAAAGTTAAATATATAAAGACACAACTTTCTAATATTATGCTCATAGGCACAGCAGATAGGTTTGTTAATTACAAAATTTAATTACAGTATCCGTCTTTCATTTTATTCCCTGAGATTTAAGTGACATTACATGAGCTCATCTATCATGTCATTCTTGCTCATCCTCCTTCTCGGGTTTTGTATATGAGATGAAATATCACTTTAACAAAAAAAGGAAATTAAAAAAAATCTTTGACTAGATATATTTTATGCACAAATAGAAAAACTGTTAGAAGACAGTTTTATCTGCTGAGCAATTTCCAACTAAGACAGGGATAAACATCAGGAAAGAGTACAAGATAAACAAGAAAATTATAATGATTCTAACTATTGATCTATGGAGTCATGTATGCAAGGTAAAACTTTCTGAATAATGATGAAAAAGTTTAGGTGCAGAATCTCCACAACATATAGTGAATTCGTAAATATTAAGAAAATATCACCATATTATTCGAAGGATAGACAGAAAACTTTTGTTATAGTTTTTGATCTGAAATATAATTTATAAATAGTCAAAGTAATATCTAAAGAACATGCAGTAAATATTGTGTAGAAGTTAAGACTGGATAAGAGAAATCCCAAAAGCATTAGAATATTTGCTATAAAATCATTACACTCTAAACACTGAAACATTTTATATTCTACTTTGAATCATTCCCATGCCAATAGAAGCTTGCATTCATAGGTGTGACAGTAAATAATTTGAACTTTATCCTTCAATTTAGTGGTTTAGTGAAGACAGCTAGATTGTGGGAAATTCATTCCTGGAGGTGTTAAAAACAAGATCCTAAGCACCCTGATAAAAATCTCAAAGCTCATGCTGCTTTGAGTGAAGAGCTGGAACAGATGACTTCCTGAATGCCTTCCAACATTAATTTTTATATGAATCTAGGGTAACTGACACAACTATTCGTATAATTTAATAAAAATGCAAAGAATATATTTTTAAGAGATTAAGAATCTCCAAATACATATATGTCCATTGGGCTTTAATTCATTTTAGGGCTCTATTCAGAATGTCATTTATGACAGTAGAAGGACTTTCAGCATTTTTTTACAGCTCTATGTACAGCAGTGTTTTTAGACTGCAGAATTAACAATAAACTTGATGGGACAGTATTGCATAAAGAAGCAATGCTAGCTCATGTCCTAGAAAGTTGCTTATGATGTGCTATGTCCAGAAAAATTGATCTGTGTCGCTTTGCTGTACCTCTCCTTTTTCTGGCTGTGGCATTTGTTCAGGACAGTACCAGTTCGGTGCATGTCACTGCTTCATAAAATGTAGACATAACTTCTATAGGTAATCTCAGCCTTTTTTGCTCAGGAAACAAGACAACCTTACCCAGCTTTGAATTCTTAATGAGTAAAACAATACATAAGATATCAAAATTGTGCTATTGTTATAATAAAATGGATGATTGAAAGTTTTGCCATTGACTTTACAAGAATTATACTTCAACAAAAATTAAATTAATAATGAAGAAGCCAAGATATGAAGGACAAGGAAATGGAACACCTCTACAAAGAAGCCTCTAATTTTCTTTAAACCATTTAAAAGTTATATTTTACTTGAATTATATTTTGGTTTGATAGTATCTCCTCTCCCTTTTTATGTATGTACAGAACCATATGCAGGACTAAATCCACATCCTAGTTTTGGCCAGGACAGGGTTAATTTTTTTACAGTAGCTGGTAGGGGGGCGTGGCCAGACCCTAATATTGTTCAATAATGTTATGACTAGCCCCTGAAGACAAGAGTAACTCAGGTTCTTGTTAATAGATCCTTTGGGGTGGATTAGAGTGAAATGACATTGAACAATCGATGTTTATAAATACACATTTGGTTGCAAAGGAAAGCAAGTATGTTGCTGTTTTGGCTATTACCTACAGTGATACAGCAATATAAAAGCATAACAATAACACTTAAGAAAATGTATAAGGAAAAGAAAGGAAGGAAGGAACAAAAACTAGAAAGATATCACCACCTGTGGATCCAGTGACAAGACTGGATTGTTGCAATTTTGATGTCTGTTGGCCAGTGTGATGGCCACAGTCTCAATCCTTTGGGGTGGGGGGAGCCTGTGAAACAACAAGTTTAGTGGGTTAATACACAGGCTTATATGGGAATGCTCAGGTACCTCCTCTGGGGTGGGGGAGTTTTACACTGTCTGTTGCAACACTGTGTCTGATACGCATGTCCTCTAGTGTAAGGTCCCAGAAATGAGTCTGAAGCATGTGGCAGGTCTTTGAGGGTCTAGGACAACTTCTAGGATGTGACAGCTGTCCCTCACACCAGCATAGTTCAGTCAGTTACACCCCATCAGAAGGGATGAAAATCTTAGGCCTAAGTGGGAATGTTCTGTGTGAATGTGACCTTCCCCAGGGCGGGGTTTATAACAGTTGAGCCCATTGTGTAAGAGAGGACATTGGCATGATAAAAAGCACTATCCTGCTTCTTCAGGGTCTGCTCTTATCAGCCTTCTGCCTTATCTGGCTCAAAACCCAGAGCCTCCAGTGGTGGATGCTCACTCCCTCTTTCTTATGCAGATCAGAGGTTTCACAATCACTAAAATACTAAAATACAACCACTAAAATACTCCTCCTTTCCCCTGCATCCAGGAGCTGAAAACACATCAAAGCATTCTGCCACCTCTGCAAATGGCTGATTGTTTTGTCATTAACCATTAACATTTCAGTGTCTCAAAGATACCATCTCACTTCACTCACAGGGGCAGGAGTAAGGGAGGCCTTTTAGAGAGCAAAAGAGCGATACTCCTCATTATGCCACACAAAAATATGGGAACCGGAGCACAAGACTGATTGAGACACTTAAGTGCTCTTATAGAAGAGTTAACCCAGAAAAGGGGCAAGTAGGAGTAATACCATGGGACTATATCAAATATGGAATAATACATTGAAAAAAGGTCAAGTAAACAGGAGATATATCTCTATATATTTGGCTTCACATGTTAATACAAACCATAAATTCTCATTTAATTTGTTTAATGTTCTTTATGGTTTATAAGACAGAATGCTTTTTCAGATAAGCTTATTGTTTTCTTTTATACTTAGTAAGATTTCTTTGAAATATTTCAGAAATTCAAATATAGCATTTTCTCTAGAATATCAGTTAATTTCTAGGAAAAACAGACTGGAACATAATTATGTAAAATTATAAGTTATATTTGGTCTAATATGAAAGCCAAATACCATTTTTCCTTCAATTATTAATACATTGCATTTTAGAAGTAATTTAGGATTATGAATCTTTGGTTTTGAATTGGAATCTCCATACTGATTTTAGCACCTCTTTTATCATATATATTTTAATATAGGATCTTGACTTTTCATTTTACTTTTATGTTTGTCTAGCTGTAACCAAAAAACATGTTAAGAAAAAATCTCATCTGAAAACTGATAATGATTACCAAATTTTAATTCACCATCTCCTACACAAACCAAAGTTGAATCCTCAAACTCTCAGCAACACAACAGGATTTTTGATATTTTTTAGGTGGTTTCTTGTCAGAGATTTCACAGTTTCCCTCTGTTTACCAAATTCTTCTATTGGACTGTGTGCATAAAAATGCAGTGTGATAATATAAAACATGCCTTCTCCTGTAAGCTTCTTTAAAGCTATGGAATGGGGATACAACTTACCTCAGACAATTAAAATATATATTTGAGTAGGAGTTCCCAGAATCATTCCTATTTTGAAATGCTTAATTTTAAATTAAAACTCTATGTATATAATTTCGAAGTGAATAAAAAAAAAGTTAAAAAAGTGGCAAATGAAATGAGAAACAGTTGAAGTTTTTCACTGTATTACTAGAAAAGAATTCCTAATCCCCATTTACCATTAATGCTTTTTTCTGCTAGTCCAAAAGTGGCCATCTTGCTGTTTTTAACATTAAGTAATAAATTCTGAAAACAGGATAAAGGGTGTCAGTCTTTATATTTTAATTGTTAACATAACAACTTTCAAATTTCTTCAAGCAAAAAAGTTACACTCAAGACATTTTTTTTCTTCTAATTTTGTATTGCAAGTGCTTGGAGTTTCCCTTAGACTCAAAAGGGTAACATAGTAAAGTATATTTTCCTAAACCCTATGGTGTAGTATATTGCCCTATACCCAGTAATACATTCCCTCTAGCTGTACTGTTCAATATCTCTTTTTTGCTAAGCAGGATACAGAGCTTGTTTGTATCAAAAGTAGTAGACAGTACGTATGCCTTAGTTTTATTAAAATAGCAATACAAGTTAATACTGTTCACTTAAATCTACATCATATTCATTGTAGAACTAAGGCATTTATTACAAAATCTTTATTTGAACATTGTTATATTGTGAACAATTATCTTTTTCTTTGATTACATAATTCTTATGGTGACATTTGAAGCAAAAACTCAATAACTGGAAAGGATACAATACCATCTAAAAATCTTACACTGCATTTCTTTTCCTTTCTTCAATAGATGCACAATAGTTTTTCATTCTATACTAGGACTGTATATAAATTGTTACATAGTATAAAATTTGTCAAGACAGTACAAGAAAAAACTTACGCATTTGAAGTCATATCATAATGGTTCAGCATAATTTATACTCTTTTTCAGACACTTGTCTCCATACTACTTTCCATGAACCCAACACCAGAAACTAAGTAATCCAAGCAAGTAAGCTTGGATAAACTAAGTAATCTTTACTCGCTCATAAGGTTTGCGCCTTGGATAGATTTTAGTGAGTCAGTCAGATATGTGCATATCTACAGCCTCATTTGTTTGGGTCTGCTCTCTGCCGATGTGTCAGTGGGCCAATGGGTGGGAAGTAGCTTGTATCCATTCTATCAGATTTTCTTCTCTCAGACAGTGTCAACAGCATCCATATTGTCAGCCTGAAATGGCAGCCTTCAGGCTATACCTGAATATCGTTTGTTATAAACGCTCACTAGCATCAGCAGCTGGTCTAACAAATTAACATCTTAGGGAAATGCGTTGTAGAAAACTCTCAGTTTGCCATTCTTGCGACATGACTATGCAAAAACAATTTACAAGCTCATCAGCTCTCTTCTCCGAACTTCTGGCAGTGGCACAAACAAGCTTTTCGGGCTGTGGGGAAACTTAGTATCTGAGAAATGTCATACTGTAGTGCAGAATTCAGACGACTCAGAAAAAAAAATGGTATCTCCTTAAACTCCTGACACAAGTAGAGAAGCAAATAAACAAAATAATACCTGTCTTTCTACTATTACAAAAAATCCAAATCTATCTGAAAAATACTACAACCCCGAAGGACACCATTATTTAGTGAGCTCTTAGAGAAATTATGGGTTCTTTTCCTAGTACTTTGGTTGGCATAAAGAAATAATCACATCTTTCAAAACTTTTCTGAAACATTTGGTGGTGGGTCTGGTACTTGGTTAGAACACTGCTCTAAACACTTTTCAAAGTGACTGGTATGTACACGATGCCAGATAGGATTTTGAATAGAATGAGTAAAAGATGATCTTAGAGACTTTTAATCAAAGTCTGATGGAGTCAATGGAAGGTACGTATGCATTCCCAATTAAATAATGTATTGCATGATTTATTTCACCTATATAAGCTGTGGATCACCTTGTGTTATCTTGAATGTTCAGTTTCTATTTGATTTTATGTTTGTGTAATACATTTCTCAAAATATATTACATTTTCCTCAAAACAGAAATAAAGAATGAGACTATAAGGAAGCAGTGACAAAAAAAACCCCACATACTTTCCCAATCTACACTTGTGGAACTGAAAGCGTTTTTGAGAATTACATTTCCATTTGTCTCATTTTTTATTAATTCAGAAAAAAAATCTTTTGGATTTGTTGCATACTTTCAGAATTACAGTCTAACTTATTTAGTGCCATCTCCAGTTATGGTTGACTTACAGAACTAAGGGATAGGGAAACAAAAATATTACTGCTGTCACACAGCAAAACACAAGAATAATGCAAAATATAAAGAAAATGTCATTTAAATGCAAGGTTTTGAAAGCAAAAAAAGGTGATTGATGGCAGTTCTAAACTCTACAAGGCAAGCAAACAGTTGGGAATTTACCAGTAGTTCTGCAATTAATTAGCATACAAATATCCGTATTTCCCTGTGTGGAACTTGTGGTATAGATTGATGCATATATTTTATAAGTCACAAAAAATAACTCAAAGTCTTCTTTGCATTTGGTCCTAGGCTGCCAGTGCTTTTAACATATTCAACTTTCTAATTAAATACACTAAATACAAATTTGTGAAATACTAGTAGTTCAACATATATTTGATATAGCTATATTCCACATGAGATTATTAGTATTTTTATTTTTTAATATATTAAAATAGACTCAAGATGTTCAAAACTTAATAGTATTAACTCTCTTTTAAGTACGTACATATATTAATGAGGTTATCAGTTGTCATGTATATACATTAAAACTACTCAAAATAACGTATTGTTTACAGAGCAGAAATGTTATTTTGAACAGCTTTCCTTCTGTGCAGCACTGCTGATTAATGCTACTGTTTACGTTTAGATATGAACTTTCCATTATGACATGTATTCTTGGTAATAATCAGAGACTGTTTCTGGGTTTTAATTATTCCTTAGTGTTTTGGTTTTTTTGGTTTTTTAAAGACTTAAAAACAAACCAGAAAAAAACCCCAACACCCCCCCGAAAATAACCCCACAAACACCCACCCCCCA
>VZTD01004958.1:629796-668986 GCA_013397725.1 Rhagologus leucostigma | reverse complement strand
ACCCACCCCCCACCTTCCCCCCAAAAGTAGTGATTGATCATTTTAAGCAGAGCACATCTGAAGTTTTAAGATAGCTCTGCATATTGATTTTTCATAGTTTAAGGAAGGGTATAATATTTAATTGTATGAGGTAGAGATCATATATCGGGTCAGACCAAATCTTGATCTTGTTCAGTATCTTGATTTCAAGGCTAGCTGTATACAAAGGCATGGAGAAAAATAGACAAAAGCAATTCCTGAAGATACATATCCTAATATCCTTTTTATCTTCAGCTGTATTCAAACCTTCAGGGACCTGAACCCAAGTAGACCCATGATATTCTCTTCACAGAAACATAGAATCATTGAGATTGGAAAAGACTTTGCACAGCTTTACACAGGACAACTACTTTCTGTGAACTACCACCTTCTGGTTTGGATTTGATTCCTAGCTCCTGCACTGGAAGACAAAAAAAGTTCTCCATGGCACTCATGAAAACATGTTTCACACTCACCCAAGGCACCTCTCTTCTGAAATGAAAGACCCCCTGCCTATGTAGTCATTCCTTGCACAGAAACAATTTCACTTAGACTGGAGAAAGGAAGCTGATTCCTCACAAGCACCATATCTTGCTGTCATAGCACCAAGGTGCTGACAGCCATGAGGGACTTCAATGGAGTCCTGGGACATGTGCAGTGTGGGAAGAGGTCTTGGGGAGTGGCCAGGGATAGTTGGGTCTGTCAATGCCTTCACAGCACAGACACTTCTAAAAGGTCTATTGCTCGATGCTGTTAGTTCTGAAAATCTTGGCAAATATGGAACAGTTTTGGAATCCACAAGATGATAGAGTAGTCAGAAAGAGAGAATGTTATGGAATGCTGAATGTGTGACAGTCTGAATCTCATGGCTTGGGATGCTGCGCATATATTGAATTCCACTGAAATACTGATTAGCAAACAGCCATGACCTTAGAGAACATGATCATCAAAGAGTTAATTCAGGCATTGTGTCTTCATGATTTTTTTTTCTGCCATGCATTTGTGGAGTTCAACAAAGATACTGTTTAGTGATGATAATTACACTGATTGTAACATTGCTAGAAGCTAGAATAAACAGACTTTTCAAAGATTAAAAAAGATATAATGAGAGATCTTAATTAAATACTCCTACAGTTTTCTCAGATCTATTGTAAATACCTTCTGGGTTTTTAGAAACAGTGATAACTTGTTTTTCTTTCTATTTAACAAGTTTTCATTTGTGCTATGCGTCTTTCTCTAATTTGCTCAAGTTAAGGTCGACTGTGTTAACCTTTATGTCTTTTATCTGAGACTTCTCAAGAAGGATGAATCATTTAATTTGTAATCTTCTGCTTTACAATATAAATACCATATTTTGTTAACAAGGCATAATAAAACACTGACTTTCACAGCAATTCAATATACTTTGCGTTTACTTGTTCTGATCAGTTTATTCTAGCTCAATGATAAATTCCAGAGGAAAGGGGAAATTTCCTTCTCCTTAAATACAACTCATCATCTTCACATTTATGTATGTGCATGTCCATGTTTGGAAAGAGATATCTGAAGTGTCGGAGAGAGAAAAGTGGAAATGAAAGAGGTTGCCATGTAGCTTTGAAGACTCCTCCTCAAAAGAGCAGGAGTCTGTCTATAGTCAGACAACAGACCAAATGAAAACCTCAGATTACATAAGAAACTTTCCTACAAACAAAGAAAGGGAATTCTTTGAAGTTTATTCAGCCCAGGAAGCTACTGAAAATTGTTAGATTGGAAGAAGTAATAGAAGAAAAAAAATGCGAAGTCACTGCAATGACACAGTGGGAAAAGGAAAGTTTTGTATTTAATGACTTCAATCAAAGAGTTATCCCTACTTTCTTATACCTTTTTATATCACCGGTGTTCTGATAAAATGTTAACTGTAGGGTTTGAAACTATTTTGAGCCTTTTCTGTTCTCAGTTCAAGAAGGAGGGAGGTGTGTGTGTATGTGCCTGAGAAAGAGGAGGGAGAGAGGGACGTAGAGAGATTCTAGAAAATATTTTTGGAGTATAGATAAAATATAGTCAGCTCAAACTACCTGTAGTGTGTTACTCTTGTTAGTTACATAGACTGCAGCTACTTTTGAATTCAATGTGGATGAAAAGGAGTCGATGTGTTCTCAAGGTGTTTTATTTCAGAGTAAATTCAGTTTGGCCATATGGACTGAATACATATTTTCAGCTGAAGATCACTCAGTGCACTCCTGCAACTCATTTTCGACTTTTCTGAAATAAGCCCAGTTCTTAGGTGAAGAGAGTACTCCACAATGAACTGAAATAGTTTTAATATGGACTGACAATAAGCAGATTGCTTCAAAAGCTTCCTCCAGTCTAGACTAAAACTTTGATTCAGATATGCTCATAGTAGATGGTTCCTATTCAGGATTTAGGTTTTAATTCTTTGCTCTTTTTACTTCTATACAAATCAGAAAGCTCTGTGAGTAAACTTTGTCCCTATAAGTCTATCTGGTCATCAGCTGGGGATCTGTGTTATTATTTGAATTATATATAAAGTGCTTTGGGATTGATTTGTGAAGAGCATTATCAAGGTCTAAGGATACTTAAAAGTGACATAATATTTCTGCAAATATATTATGCAGTGTCTATATACTCGTACTAATACTGTGATTACTCCTACAGATTTCCCAATGTTGTCTCAAAAGTTCAGAATTTGTATATATATAATACTTTCAGGCCTATATAATCCATATAGTTGATAATTTGCATTCTCTTGGTTTGGTTAGGGTGGAGGCAATTGTCTTCATAGCAGCATGTATGGCGCTGTGCTTTAGATTTGTGATTTAAACAATGTTTGTGATACAATTATTCTAGCTATTGCTGAGCAATGCTTGTGCAACATTGAGGCTTTTTTTGCTTCTCAGCTTACTCTACCCCGAGCAAGTAGAATAGTGATGGGCAAAAATTTGGGAGGGGACACAGACAGGAGAGCTGACCCCAGTGGATCAAAGGGATATCCCATACTGTGTGACACAATGCTCAGCAAGATTGGGGCATAATTTTTCAGAAGGAGCCACAGCTCAAAGACTGTCTGAGCATTGGTGTGTTTGTAGGAGGTGGTGAGTCATTGCCTTTGCATGACTTGCTTGTTTATGTGGGGTTATGACGTGTGATGGGCAATTATTTTTGTCCACTTTTTGGTTGGTTTGTTTGGTTTTTTCCCTTCAATAATTAAACTCACTTCATCTTGACTCACAAGTTTTTGGTACATTTGTTCTTCTGAATCTTTCCTCCATCCCACTGTGGAGGAAGAGCAAGCAACTGATGGATGCTCAGCTGCTGGCTGGAGTCAGTCTACTACATCCCAGAATTCCCAATTTTAAAAGTTCTAGCACAGCTAACATAGAACGAAATAAATTAATGAAATTCTATTGAGATTAAAGAAACAAGGCCATTAGACGGTTCTCAGGAAAGGAATATTTTTCAGAACTGAAGGTAGAAGTTTACTGAGGGAAGGAGATCGTACAATCTTTTTTGTATTAACAACAAAGGAACGTAACTGGGATATTGACTCACAGGATATTTATTTCATTAATATGAAATAACTTGTCATTTATATACCTGAAAAGATATTGAATGCAAAGCTGATATTTATTTTGGACTGCAAACCCTGAGTTTTGTCCATCTACATCATAAAGTGCAGGAACCATTAGAGGCTGGTCTAAAAGTTTGTTGATGAGAAAGTTATGCAGGACTGAGAGAGCAGTGAAGCTCAGAGTAGTTCTCAGCCTTCAGTCCCTAATAGGACTAGGGAACCTTTTACCAAAGTCTAGAACACGCCTTACTATTCACATAGAAATAGGAGTTTTAGAACATAAAAAATGATACGTGTGTATTTTCTAATGTAGATAATAGGGTAGATAATCAGGATTTTCCCCTCATTAAGTTCAAGGTTTAGAAATTTCAATTCATTAATTTATTAATTTTTACCTATAATAGAGTGAACTAATTGTTCTTTTCTTCACTGTAAGAAATTATGCATATAGTTCTTGAAAATGGGAAGAGACACCATTATTCTTTCTTATTGCAGACTTTCAGATAATTTTTTTTCCCCCCAGATTAAAAGGGAACATTACAAAACTTTAAAGCATCAATCATTACCAGGGTTATTTGGTCCGTCAGAAGTCCTCCTCTCTGCAGAGCAGCTTCACAAAGATTTTTAAATGAATGTGCCCAAAATTCAACTTGAGATCTAAGAGGCTCAGTTTCTATGAAAGCTACTGCTAGGGTAGAAAAGAGATTGTAGATAGAATTTCACTGATTTAGAATTTCTGTAAACACTAATTTCAGCATGATTTTCTATTCATTGTGACTGCTGAGATTCAATTTATTTTTACTACATCATCCTATGAGTAAATGTTTATTTTATTAGAAATGTAGATTTCAACACATCATGTGTCTAATTTTGAAAATTAATAGCACTGCTCTATAAGCTAATGATGTGGTAATTCTGGGTTTATAAAATCTGAGTAAGTTTTTTTGAAACCATGTAATAGATAATTAAGAAAATTAGAACAACTATGTGTTCATTGTTCAGCATTTCCTGGATTGGATGAGATTTCATCAAATTAAATGCCAATACGGGAAACAAAGAATAAGTTATAATACATATGTTTATATAAGGCTTAAACAACAGATGGTATTTTCAGAGAAATATTGAAAAATTTAACTGAGGAGTTTCTCACGGGATAATACAGTTTGATCTGCAAGAGTGAAATGAAAAATTCTTATTAAAGAGAGTTTAAAACAGAATTAGAGATAGTATTAACTTTGATTTTAGCATGAACAAATACTAAAAAACTCAGAGATTTTCATTTCTACTAGTTATAAACTTTATATTGTCAAATGTTGTATATACTTTTGAAATAAACTGCTGTAGAGCACTATTTTTCAGGCACACTCTCCATTTTTCCCCATAAATTGATACTCCACAGAGTGCAAAAACCTGCAAAATTTGAATGAGTTTTTCTTCACTAAGAAGTTTAACAGTGACAAGTGAAAGCCCTACCCCTGGGACAAAATAAAACAAATAAGCCAAAGATCCAATACAGACTAGGATCTGTGTGGCTGAGGAGCAGTCATGCTGAAAGAGACCCAGAGGTCCTGGAGGAAAATAAGCTGAACACAAGTTAACAGTGCTGCAGCAAGAAAGGCAAATCGGACCCTGGCTGCGTCTGTAGGGGCATTTCCAGTGTAGATAGAGGACTGGAACTGGAACCCCCAACTGGAGGGGGTTGGAACTAGGTGATCTTGAAGGTGTCTTTCAACCCAAGGCATTCTATGATTATCATCCTACTCTATTTGGCACTTGTCAGGCCACGTCTGGGGAACCGGTGTTCAGTTCTGATCCCACAAAAGAAGAAACCTGCGTACAGACAGTAGAGGCCCAGGAAGATGATCAAAGTACTGGAGAAGCTGCCTGTAGGGAAAGACTGAAGGAAGCTAGGTCTTTTTGCCCTGAAGAAGAGAAGATTCAGGAGGATCATCATCAAAATATTCCAGTAATGATGGCTACAGAGGGGATGGAGGCCCTCTCTTCACAAAGAGTCACACGACTCAGTTGTTCATTCTGGTGTACAGCTGTCAGAATCTCATGTCCAAACTGATGTCCTTCTCCACAAACAGATTTCTTTTTCCTTTTATATACATCTACTTCAACTTAATCAAATTATGAAGAATAATCTTTCTGTTCTTTCACTTGTCTGACAAAATTTATCTTGTGTTTATCACTGTTATTTGAATCTCATCTTAAATTTAGTACTATTTTGAATCTTTGCAATGAAACACACATGCTGGTACCTCATATAGAGAGTGACCTCTACAACACCAGATAAGATGAAAATAAATCTGCTGAAATAAAACATTGATTTGTAAGTGTAGTAGTTGAGCATAATTTTTTTCCAAATATTTTTTTTGTTTTGTTTGTGAAATCTTTGTCTTTTCTCATGTTGCAAATTTCACAGGCTGTTCAGTGTGATGAAAGTCTAGTCTTAGATGAAATTGTAAAGAACTTTAAATCTCTTGCTTACACCAAATCGCAGTGAGGATTTGAGTGAGGGTCCTTTCAAATATTCAGGACTCTGCAACACCTTAATCTATTGTATTCAAAAACTCAAACTTTTTTTAATATGTAACTTTCATTTTGATTTTGTCTCTTCAAAATAAATCAAAAATGATTGGAAGGTCCTTCATAGGGAACATTAAAAAAATCTGAGTTAAGCATGATACTTCAAAAATTCCTGTAAATGACTATTAATTGTTTGAGGGTTTTAATTCTTACCCTCAACAATCTTACTTCATTACTTTTGGCTGTTTCCCTCCACTCAAAAACGAATCTGTATTCATACTATTTCTTCTGTTAAGCTTTTGTAAACCTCAACTTCATGCCCACTGATCCTTTTTTACTCCATGGAAATGAATTACTTTCCCTCAGTATGCAGATCAGCTCATCAATTGGAAGTCTGACATCATCTTTTTAATCTTCTATTTCGGAACTTTTTACTTTCTTCTCTGCCCTTCAAAGGACAGGAAAAAAAGGGGAAAAAGTATTACTAATAAATTACAATGAACACTCCTGAAAAGGAATTGGACTATCAAGTAAAAATCACATTATGTTCTCAGAGAAATGAAAATGAATTTGGTTATTGCCTTCAACGGCAGCAGAATTCTACTGTTTTCTTTAGAAAATTACATACATGCATACATACAAAAAAAATTGTAAAATATAAGTTTTCTGTTGGTTCATCATAACTGCTGGTTTTGAGTGTGATTATTTAATATTACTTACCATAAGGAATGATGCAAAAATTGAGGCAGCAGTAACTATTTCAACAGTGGATCGGTGTCTTCTATGCATAAGGATAATAAAAGTAGATAGTTTTGTTGGTAAAAACTGTCTCTTTTAATGGTGTCTTTTCCTGAATCTCTCTTTCCAATCCAACCAGACTCAGTAATTCCAGCAGGAACACAAAACTGGTAAAAGTAAATTTCTGTTGAAGTGGAAATGTCTCTTATTTTCTTTTTTTGAAGCAAAGTGAAAAAAGATTTAAACTTTTCTTATGCCTAAATGTATGCATTTAGGGGACTGCAATTAAAGGGACTTGAACATTATAATTATATGGATAAAAACCACACACTATGGTTTGTATCACACTGGTTACATAAACAGTATGACATTAAGTGAAAGGTTTGAAAAGAAGTCTACATTTTTCTCACATTTCAATGCTCACTTTTCTTTTACTACAATCAGACAGCTCCCAGTGACTTCTTGGGCTGACAAAGGCTTCCAAACTCTCCCTGGATCCCTGCAGGACCTGGCTGTGAGTCTGTTGCAAGCTGACCCTATATCCATGCATCTGCCACTCTCTGTTCCTGCTAAGGGTATCTCCTTTCTAAGTCACTGTGTGTTTCTTCAGCCTGTAATTCAAAAGCTCCTTTAAGCATATCAGTGAAGGTATCTAAAATACCTTTTTCTCTTTACAGGGATGCTCCTAATCCAGTGTGTACTGCCTGAGACAAGGTGACCCCCTACTGTCTAGCATCACCCTTGTTGGGATGAACCCATTAGAAGATCTGGAATAAACATGTTTAATAGCTTTACCATCCATCACACTGTGTATCAATTCTTGCTCTCATAAGTGCGCATTAAGCTGCACCGAGCTGTGGTCCAATTACTTTCTGATGAAACAGCTAATTTGCTTTTCATTCCTGGAACAATTCATTTACAGCTAGTTCAGTTTGCAGTGTAGACATGCGCAAGGCACACAAACACTTCTGGGGGTTCCACCTGGAAGCTTTATAGTATTCAAAAGGGTAACTGTCTGTGCCACTTTTAAACTCAACCTCCACAGAATAACAAAAAAGGACAAGCATGGTAGCAGAACTTCAATGTGTACAGTTCTTGCCTTAGGCAAGGTTGACCTTTTACTTACACACACATCCACATCTACCACCCCCTCCACTCCCCCTTCCCTACATTTACTACCATTTCATTGAAAATCTTCCAGGTAGGAGTTTAAGAGAGAAACCCCCTACCTGTCTTTTGAGAAAAGAATATTCCACAGTGATGCTCTTTCAACATCAGACAATCTAACCATGAAATGCAACTATCTGAGTTTACTGAAGGACACTATTTATGTGTCACTATTTTAGCTTATCACAGAGCTTTTTGCAAACTGTTTAATGAAAATATTAAAAGTCTGAGTTAATGCAAATTTATTAATTCTTAATTTTCATATGTGAACCACTGGTTCATATTTTCCTACATCATAGTAATGCCACAGTTATTTTGTATGAGGCCCAGGTTAGTAATGATGAGGTTGGATCAAATTAGTACCACTTTACAGGGGATAGATTTAAATGACAGACTTTCTTTCAGCAGATCTTTCTAAGTTATAATATTAGGTGAATATCCCATTTAAGATATGAAACCACCTTAGAAAAGCAAAAGGAATTTGTCAAAATGAAAGTGTGAAGTGAAAAAATTAGGAATTTTCTTTTTGAAATTCTTCATCTTTGTGGGTATTTTCACTTTAGTGGTAAAAATATAATTTTATATTTTCTTAAATGTTCTTATCTACTCCTCTGTTAAATGCACATATATAGTTCTGGTGAGCAGACAGCTTAGAGCAACTCTTTGTTCATTAGCTGTAGTAATAAATTCTTCAGTGAGTTGCTTGTGTTTCTCTTTTATTCCTATATATATTTGAATTAAATATTGGTTAGAGAATTCCAAGAAAATGCCTGTGAAGGAATAGCACAACTATTTGATCTGTATGTTTGCCTACTAGAAAAAAATGCAGTCAGCTTAATAGGTGGATATTTTTCTACCATAATCTTGGAAGCATATGCTAATAAAATACTATATTTCTCTTACTGAAGTCAATAAAAAATATTTCCCACTTTACTGAAGAAGTGAAAGATTCACATAAATCCCTAGTGTTCTTAGTATCTTGCTAAAAAGACTGTTGACATTTTTCATAAACAGAGATGTCACTTCATTACAAAATCTCATTGTCTAAATTTCACATTTTTGAAGGTGTTTTTTCTAATGGGAATATTTTTATGGCATTCACTCCAGGTGTTCCTTAATCATAGAGATAATTCAGACAGACCTGCAGACATGCAACAGGTTTACTGTCTTGGGCCAAGATGCAGAGGTTGAAACAGGGCAGAAGACAGATACTCCCATATTGTCCTACTTGTACTTTCTGCTTGCTGTTTTAGGTCCTTTCTTGATCATCACTGCCACCACATTTACTGCCCCTTCAAAAATACCTGTCAAACCCCAATGTACTTCTTTCCTTTAGGCTCACTATCTGACACCCTGATTTGTAGTTGCCTTAGTAATCTTACTTGCTTAGTGCTTCCCCCTTTATCAGACATACTGCAAATTGTACAGTTTGAGTCTCCTCCTGTCGTGGTTTAGCACAGCTTGGTTTTCAGTTATAGAGAAATCCACCAGCCACGGAAGTAATTTTTTTACCAGGAGCTGCTGACAGCTTCCTCCAGACCCGAAAAAACCAATCAGCTGGCTAGTCTGAATACTGATGTTAAAGATACAGTTTATGGTGCTGGCTTTCGTAAATGTTTAATGTTGGTTTTACGGAAATGGTTTATTTGTTATATGTGATGTAATGTTCTTGTTAAGTTTGATGTAATGTTGAGTTAAGGGAAGTGATTTTACTGTTGTAAGGGGGAAAGAATTGGGGGTTGAGCTTCATTAGAAGGTTGGGCTGTTTTTAACATAAGGGGGTGGAGAGATTACTACCATAGGGTAACATCCAACCAATAAGAGAGCCGAGCCCCCTTCAATGGAACAACTGCTGGTGGCAACTGCGCCTGCCGGAGAAGGTGGGACAAGGCGTTTTATTGTTACCAGCGGAGGGGAGCTGAGGGTGGAGCTTTGTTACATCTTTAGCCCAAGAGGGCAGAAGGAGTGCTATCACTGGGCAACAACTAACCAATAAAGGAGCTCCAAGAAGGTGGGGTGAGGGAGGAGTTATGATAATTACCAAGACTATAAAAACTGTATCACCTTGTCAAAGGGCGTGCCTCTGGGTGTACCACTGTCTGCAGCTAAGCATCCAGTGCTGTAACGCTCTGCTTGGTGGGCTTTTTGTTTTGTCCCCTACTGTCTGTTAATAAACCTTTAAAATTTTAATTAAGCAAGCTTCGTTTCTCACATTGACAACTCTGTTAAGCCACTTAAAAAAGCTAGACACGCCTCTGTGAATTCACATTTTAAGAACGAACAAACCCCAGGAAAGTCTCTCTTGCTTCTGGCTTTTTGACAGGTAACTGGGGGGCCTGCATGGCCCAGTGGGGCCGGGCCTGGCCCTGCTCTGTGCGGCCTGGCCAGGCCGGCCGGCGGCGTGGCACGGCTAAAATCTCAGCCGCTTCTGCTCCGTTAGAGCAGTCCCCCCGCGCCTCCAGTGCGGCCGCTGAGGTGAAATTCTTCACCAAAAAGAGCTCCGGCCACCGCCCAGCAGAGATCAAGTGAGGAACAGCTAGAGACAAATTCCTGATGCAAAGGCCCAGGTAAGATTAACTCTTTCAGCACTGTAAGATTCCCCAGAACAGATGAAACCTACAGACATCAATCCTCTCCCCAGTCAGGGGAAAGGAAAAGGTGAAGGCACGTGAAGAAAACACCATAGAGACACCAAAGTCAGTGAACAAGGAAGAGCCAAAGCCCAGAGAGAGGAGAAAAAGGAGATCCTTCAAACCTAGAAGCTGAAATTCTTTTGTAAAGCTATGGTGATGAACTATGATATATCAGAGTACCCTGTCACTCATGGAAAGCATGGCGGGGTGGAGCGTTCAAACTGCCACCATGAGCAAAGGTACCTGTGCTGAAACAAGCAAATATTGAAGTAGCTGTGATCTAATGAGAAGTTTACACAGAGAGAGATGAGTGATGAAGACCCTTGCCCCCAGGGAAGAAGAAGACCTCTGTTCCCAGAGATGAAGATGATCCCAGACATAGATGAAGAGAACCTTTGCTTCTGAACAGCTAATCCTTAAAATGGTACCCCATTAGCTAAAGATTGAACCTTTGAAAACAGTTGTGGGGAAAGCTGTAAGTCAAGGGAAGGGACTTCCACATTGCGAGCAGATTTCCATTTCTGGGTGGCTGATCTCACTGTGACACTGAAGCCACAAGAGAACTGTTTCTTGTGGAGAAAATCTCCATAGCATGAGCAAGAGAGACTCCTCTCCCTAAGTGAACTGAAGAAAGACTATTATAGAGGTGGTAAACTGACTGAAAAAAAATCCCAGGTTTTGTCTCTTTATGTTGTCAGTGGNCAGTCAGAAGAAAAAAAACACTGAGGAGTATATCTCTGTGTCCTTGAGAAGCTGCTTTGGAAAGTTCATCTGGGCTTTTTTTTCAAACTCAGTTTAAAGGCACAGAAAAGGCACACTACTACTTTTTGGGCATAGAGCATGATAGGGGATACACACGATAGAGTCACCCCAAGAAAGTATGTCAAGATTGTGTAAACTAAAGTGTTCATTAAAAAGTTATAAGCTGATGAAAATTGCTTGAAAATTGATGAAAATTATAAGCACTGAAAATTGCTTTTTTCTATATCTAACTCCATGCCAAATTTCCAGCAACAGCTCCAATTTTCTGGCTTAGAACATTTAAACAGCACAATTTTTTCAGTTAAAACAAAATTTAAAAACCCCATAAGATCCCATTATAATAGTTGTGAAACAGGGGATGCTTAGTCTTGCCTGGTGCTTATGGTTAAAATCTACCTCAAAATCTTTAAACAAATGCCATAGCTAAGCATGAAATGTTAATTATGGCACCCTGACTACACCTCTGACCATACTTTCTCACTCACCACTTTACCTGATTCAATTCAAAAAAAGCCATTCTGAAATCTATGTTTTATTTCTGGTTTGCATGAAGATACTTATCTTAAGCATTCGGATTTTCAGAGTTGGCTGAGTGCTTGCCAAGCACATGTCAACTCTAATACCTTGAAGATACTGTGGATGTTGTTATTGATGTTATTGTTCAGTCTAGGTCACCTTTTGGTATCTGCTCTTTGAAAATGTGTCCTTAATTTGACAAAGACCTTGCAGATGAATATCTAGCCTCTAAGCCTTTTTTTATTTTTTCCAAGGGTAAATGAACCATAAGCTTTTTATTACTTATCAGAAGAAAACCAGAATTTTGTAGTTTATCAGTGTCCTTGCTAAGCTGGAGGGATTCTGACTGACTACTCATCAAGAAAGAAATATAGTTGGCAAGAACCTCACTGTACAGTTTGTATCCTAAAGATGCAAAGACAGTTGCTGGGCATTTTGTTAGTTACCTAACTTTTCTTTTGTTCTTCAAAATGTTCCAAAACACAGTCTGGAAAATTATCATCTTAATAGCTGTGGCAAGTCTTGAGCTGACTTAACAACCAGGGAGACTAATCTTCCAAGAGAGCATTGATGGCCATGATTTTATGAGTCAGTTTTACACAGAACACCTTTGTTGTCTCTCTCCCCTAAACACAAAGGGCTAGAACGTGGGGACACATGAATAGGCTCTGGTTTGCTCCTTTATTCAGTTTCTTCCATTTACATTTTAATTCAGCCTGTCATTTAACAGCTCAGATTTCTCCTCTGAACCGGTATATATTCAGCAAAGACTTCTGAGACTTCTGGGTTAAACTGTACTGTCTCCTGAGATCCCTTCCAACCTCAGTTATTCTGTGATTCTGTGCAGTATTGCTAGCCAGTATTTCAAAATATTGATAGATTTTTCTTATAGTGTCAATGAGCATATTTTTATTTTTATATTTGATGGAAAGTCTGCATTTCTGTAGAAAGGAACTAGAGAACCATAAATTCAGGATTGCATCTTACAGCCCACAGAAAGAATGAATCACATGTGATTGTCCTTTAATGGAGTCCTTTTCTGTGATGCCTATCTGATATCAGCCATAACAAAACCAAGATCCTAGATCAGCTGGACCATTTCTGTAATCCAGTCTGCCAGCTCGTATGCTACCGGGAGCATAATTTACTGCTATTTTAGCTCAGTTTTGGCATACAGTTTCTGTTTTCTATTAATCATATTTATGGGGTTTGATTTTCCTTTTCTTAAAACCGTAACAGCATTTTGAAATTTGTTTCTTTTACGCATTTTTTATTTTTTTATTCAAGATTTTTTATGTCATCTTTCAGTTACTGAAATTTTTGTATGTAAATACAGCATATGGTCTGAAAAGTAGAAACTTATCATCGCTCATAAAACTGCCATGGCCTCAAGTGTCACTCCCAGGGAATATGAAAGACTTTCCCAAGAAAGAGCCCCTTAGAAGGAGTTAAAAAAATGAATTGCCTTGTTCTTTTCTTAAAAGTAAATTCTTTTGTTGAATAGTTTGAGTAACTGATGCAAACGACCACTTCTAAGTTCTTGTACCCAGCCAAATAAAGACAGTAAGCTCTTGTTTAATCTTAAATTCAGTCTAGGAAACCAATCTCTTTTAATAGAGAATTCTAGAAATATGAAAAGCCTTAAGAGATTAGTTATGTCTAAATATCAGAAACACAGAAAAATAACACAAACTCATTGAATTGACAAAACTATTAAGACTGCATGGTATCTAGAAGTAGAACTGTGAAATTACTTAATGTAGATTCCTGTTTCTGTTAAGTATTTCTGTCAAGTGGTTATAAAGTTGTAGCTGTGGATCTGTAGAACAATCTTACTTTAGTAACCACAAGCAATGTATGAGAAACTTTGGCATCTTGTAAATCCTTCTTTGTACGCTACAGAGCTGAATCAAGGGGAGATAGTAAGGTAAGAATAATTCTGTGGCAGCTATTAAATGACCATGTCTAACTGGAAAAAAACTTTTCAAATATCACTCCTGTGAAGAACCACTTGCCTCTAGATGAATAAAGATTAACTCAAGATCTGGTGCAATGTGCTATGATAGATAGCATGAGTTTTAACGCTGACAGTTACAAATGACTGATATTTTGCATTACAGCTTTATTTCTAAAGGCTCTTCTGTTGTTTTTTGGGGTTTTGTTTTGTTTTTTAAATTTTTATTTCATAGGTATGCAAGTATTCTACTCTTTCTACACTGGATATTTTCAGAGGTCTGAGATTTTTGGAGAGATTCGTTTGAACCATTCAGCTTTTTCCCCAGAGGCATTAAGGGAACATATACTGTTATGCTTTTTTTGTCTTTTTTTTTTTTTTTTTAACAATTAAAAACATTTTCTAAAACAGTTTTCTTCCTTCAAGAGCACACATATGACATTTGGCTGATACTTTGCCAGCTAATTTAAGGAAATGTATTTGCTATTTCATTAAAAAAAAAAAGAAAATCTTTTGTTCAGGTAAGCTTTACATTCATTCACTAGAGATTAATTATAGCTTGGCATCAAATTATCTGAAAATTTATTCTTCACTGTTCATATTCAGCCAAGGCCATATGGTTTGAGCATGATTTTTTCCCTGTAATTTTTACTCTGTAAAGAAGATGCATATGATTTCCAGGACCCAAGCAACTGGATAGTTCCAATCTCTTGTACTTTTACTTCCCAGAACAAATTCCTCTAATTTAGTATGACTGTATGGTTTTTTTTCTGTGAGGTTCTTCAGTTTATTATTATTAATGCAAATTATCTGAAAGAAATTTCTGGAATACCAGGAACTGAAGTGAAATGCACCTATCTTGCATTATCCTGATGTTATATGCATTTGTACCATGTACACAGCTGGCAAGGACCATCTAAAAAGATCAGAGGTGTACAGTCAGGTTCTGTGAGTGAAATACCATTTATACTCTTTCCACATAGCTTACTGACAGTATGTTCCTTAATGTTTAGACTACTGATTGTTTTCTAGCTTGGTGATTGTTGAGATAAAGAGAGATCTAGACTCCTGTAGTATCAAATCACTTTTGCAACTCTACCCTCACATGTTATCAATGTATTTTACACTTAAATTGTGGTTTATATGATATTTTCTTTACAGAAAAAAAAGGGAATGGAATGGAAAATACTAAAAGATATACAAATTGCAATACTGCTACTGATGTGACAGTGGTACAGTATGATAGTTCAGATGTTCATTATTCTCAAAAGCTAAAAATAACCTGCTTATTAATGTGTCATTGTTCTTTGCTTCACACAATGCTATTTTTCCTTGTAATAAATTAATCTTAAAACTATTAGAATTGTACTAAATCAAAAAATTGCTTGCAAACCTCATATGTATGTTGTCATTTTTGAGTATTAGGATAGATGTCATCGTTAATAATGCAATTTTAATTTTAGAAGTCTATTCGCATTTACTATATCATTATTACTTTACAATCTTTAAATTAAAATGCATTTTATGTTATCTTCTACTATTTTGCATTTAAAATCAGATAACATGCTATGCATATTTAACATAGAGGAACATAATTAACCTCTATATGCTCAATATCTTCTTCAGCATTCCAAGCTAAGGATGTTTGAGATATGTAATTGCATTCAATTATAAAATAATGAAATAGCTTTTTCCTATGATATATTGATGGCAACAGGAACCACTGTGACTTATCAATAGCTACAGAATATGTCTTTTCCTAAGTGACAATTCTCAGGCTTACCACACTTTGAAATAACAGATATTAAAAGAGATTAACTTAATAGAAAACGATCTGTTCAGCCTATTAATAAAAATATATAATTTACAAAAAATACAGAAGAATATTATGAATACCAAATTTCAATGATTCTTTATAAATTTGTTATTTAAACAACAGAAAGATATCTAGAGGAAGTACATATACAACACTACTATATGTGAATGTTGTAAGGAATAAGATAGTCAGGAGTATATAGTATATTGTATTAAACATACAATTATTTTAGCAAAAGTATTTCACAGCTGTACTGTACTGTGATGCAGTAGTAGGTGGGTGGTTTTTTTGAGGATATCTAGAATATTAATATGATTTATACAAATATAGGACATTCTAATGGGATTTAATTAAAAATTTATCTGATCATCCAGAATTTACAGATATTTAAAAGATATCTGTCGATTTTTCTTTCATCAGCCGTTAAACAACAAATCATTCATGTTTACAGGGTAAAGAGGATACAGTATTTGCTCTTTGAAGGAAATGACCCTTCAGTCTCACTATATTTCAGCTGTCTCTGGCTGTTACAATACCCAGCTTCTTGGGAATCTGAGTCCTTCCTGCTGGTCACTGCCCCCGGGTCCTGTAACAGCAACGGCATTTCTCTGTCTAAGCAAAATTCTGTTTTGTTTCACTCTGAAAGAAAAACTTTTCTTGTTGTGGTAGTGGTGGTGTTGTTGTGTTTTGTTTTTTTTTCCTGCAGGAAAAGCAGAGTAATTGGAAAAAGGAAACATAACTTATATGAGCTGGAAATGAGATCTGAAGGACCAAGATTATTGCACCTACTGTCAACAGCGAGGGAACAGAACTCTGCTGCCGTTGAGAGAGGACCCTCTCTGAATGTCCTCTCAAAGCACAGACACATGTTACACATAGTAACCTTTTGCTTGATGGCAGTGGGAATCAATGAATAAAACCTACAATTAAGTGAAGGTGCTTCTGCAATAGCAGTGAGAGAAGGAGAAAACTGAATATATAAGGCTTATCTATATGATAGAGACCCACTCAAAGTCTGGGGGGGGCGTAAAATGTTATTCCAGTTGCATAGTCAGATTTTCTTATGAGATGTAACACAGAGACTTCAGTAATGATAACTGAAAAAGACTGACCTTTTTTATGGGTTTGTTTTTCTCTCCTTTTTTTTTTTAACAGCTCCAGAAAGGACGCACAAAGAGATTTTGATTTACCCAAGATTGGAAAAAGTGACTGTTAAATCCAGCATCATGTGGAAGTGACTATGTCCTCAGACAAAATCCAATCAACAGCAATCAATCCTTTCAATTGTGTAATAAAGTCTTGAGAAGATGAGGCTTTGCCACTGAAATGTGACATTGTTTTTCATTAAATAATGAAGCAATTATTGCCACAGTAAACCAATGTCAAACAACAGCAAGTAAGGACAGTCCTTCGTCTATCATTACCTAATATTAGTTCATTTTGTTGAACTACTTGAAACAGTGGACAAAAGTATACAGAAAAAATAAAAATTTAATAATAAAATGGATTCACTTCGCAATGAGAAAAAAGTTTACTTAACTTATATCCTTGTTTGCATTTTATTCTTTCATGAATAATGAAATAGTTACTGAAATACCTGTCTTCTATTGTTTTAAATGCATCTCTGAAAAGCAGATACCACACTGGGGTACATGAAGGAATCGAAAAAAGTAAAAAACCCTTGAAATTCTGTAGCAATGGATCATTTATCTGTCAGGCCTTTATCTTTCCATCTTCCCCTTTTAATCCCTACTGCCTCTCAGCTGTTAATGAAATAACCTCTCAATATCCAGTGTTCATTGCCACTCTCTCCATTTGTATGTGTTTTTGTTTATTCCTTTGTATAGTCACTTTGAAAACTTGAGTGAATGGGTAAAAGAGTTAGCTTTCTTCTTTCCCATACCCTCTCATGAGCATCTTTCTCTAAAGTATGATGCCTATTGATGTATTAAATATTTATCATAGTTACAGGACTTGAATCAAAAGTCTCCTGAATCACCTAGTAAAAACACCACAATGGAAACCTTGAAGCAGAGACTAAAAGCTAACCAAACATTCCTCCTGTTATGGTCTTCTTGCTGAGAAATAAAATATGAGAGATCTTATATAAAAAGGAATTTTTTAGAAAATTACATTTTTAAATATAAATCCAGAACCACAAATTATCTCCAGTAATATGCTAATTAATGAAAGGGAGGAAGACTTCTTATTTAGCATTTGTGATGTTTGTTATTATGGAGGAAATGAACAACAGAACATTTTCTGAAGAAGTTAATGCTTCTTTATTTTATTAAAATATACACTATAATATATTAACATATTATATATTGTATAACAATGTATGAAATTACATAATCTGTTAAGTTAAATACATAGTTTCTAAGCTAAGACAACACTGACTGAATACCATCTGAAAATGGACCTACAGCTTTATAAAGTCAGATTGTAAACAACACTATTAAAGAATCTGAGACAAAACTTCCAAGCAACTAAGATTTCAATACTGATGAAGTTTACCATTAAGAATTTGAGACATTTTGGACAGCATTTAATTGGTAAATGTGAAACATCTAGTGTAAATAAAATGAAGAAAATAGGAACTATGCCTGACTTCTAGTGAAAGATAAGAGAAAGAAACGAGAAACTTTGAGAAAATAATCAGTTAAGAAGGAAATGAAATGGTGAACACTAACTACTTATATATCTTTCTTTTCACATCAATCATTTTAATTATCATTTTATGACCAAACCAAATGACATTTTTAGTTCTTATGTCTAATACGATTCTCTGTGATAAATGGTTGAAAGTGACAAAGAACTATGATTTACTCCACTTGTTATCCACTGTGTAAAAGGGGATGTAAATATACAGTGATTATGGTTAAATGGTAATGTAAAATCTGTTAAGAAAGAGAAAGGATTTAGGTTACATATTATTTTTATATTTATTGGCTAAATAATTATTGGTACCTGCTTAAAAAAAAACAAAAAAAAATTAAAAAGGGAAAAAGTAAACAGGATGTCTCTTTGTTCCTGACAGGCTCTAGTTAATCCATTGCCCCAAAGCAGATAATTAAAGGATTTTAGATGCCTTGCTGGTGAATTCAATTTGACACATTAGAGTTTATAATCCCTGTGACCTCAATTATTGAGTATGAATGATGGCAAACACTACTAATCCAAATGCCTGGTGTCTTAATTTCTTTATAAAACCCAATACTTGGTTACCTAGCTGTGAATGAAGGTTATATAAATCACACAAAAATCCCAACCTTCATCTTTCAAAAAAACCCAAAAAACCCAAGCTAATTGTTCTGTGAAGGTCACTTTCAGGTTCATTGCCTATGATCTAAAATATATAGAAAGAACATGCAAAAGGTTTTGTCCTTAATATTTACGTAAAAAAAATATAGAAGGGAAATTGATAGAAGAATTTAATTTTATGGAGAAACGGATTCCTTCTGTGTTGTTTTGAAATTTTCAGCAAGTCTGTGCTAAAAACTTCCATGTTACATTACTTGATAATTTTGAGGAAATATACAATTCAAGTTACTATTCAAAACTGAGAGTCACACTCTGAAGCAGTAAAAGTTCTATATTCCAGTCAAAATAAATTCCTGATTTATTTCAAATTGCTTTTTTCAGCTTGGTATTTTCAGACTTGAAAGTCATTGAAGTGGTCCACCATATCCAATTGGTGGCCAGTCACTAGAGAGTTTCCCAAAGTCTCTGGGAAAGTCTCTGGTTTCCCAAAGTACTGGGCCCAGATCTGCTTAATATGTTTATCAACGGTTTGGATGAGAGGATCAAGTGCATCCCTCAGTAAGTTTGCAGAGGACACCAAACTGAACATGTCAGCGTGATCAACTGAGTGTTGATCTCCTGGAGGGTAGGAAAGATTTGGAGAGGGATCTGAATAGGCTGGCTGGATAGGCTGAGGCCGGTTGTCAGAGGTTCAACAAGGTCAAGTGCTAGGTCCTGCACTTCAGTCACAACAACCCCATACAGCTGAAAAATGGCCCAGTGGAAAAGCACATGCGAGTGCTGGTCAACAGGTGCTGAACATGAGACAGCAGTGTGCCAAGAGACTCTTATTGTCTATTTATGTGAAACTGTTCTGTTGTTTGAAATAAATTAAGGAAAAAGTGGTTCTATTCCTGCTATACTGAAACCATCATCTCATCACACATTCTAAGTTTCTATAGTTTGAAGTATGAAAATTTAGTTTTCTACAATTTGAAGGTGACTTTGTGTGTGATAGGCATCTACAATTATGTTTTCATATATGCTTCCATTGAAACACAAAGATGGAAACCATTTTCTAACTATTTCAATGAAGACAAATGTTTTCTTGAATTTTTTTGTCATTCTTCAGGTAGTGCAGTCAACACAGGTAAAAAATTATAAAACAACATGATAGAAATTAATGTTCCCATGAATGTCATCACAGGGAGAAACCCATCTCTCATTACACTGCTTGCACATTGCTATGCAGCACTAAAATTGTCTATTGCATTGTGCTAGTAAATTTCCAGCAAGTAAAAATAATAAAAAAATCCATCTAAATTAATGAGGAATTTTTCAAGTGATACATACATGAGACCTAAATACCATGTCACCTTCATACTAAAACCACAAGTAATAGTAATTACATTACTATCACTTTAACAAAGTATATCTGTTTTGCTGTGATTATGTTTATTTCCTGTATTATATAAACTTCTAAGATATATTATGGAAGACTGTTTTCCATGTTTTTAGAAACACTGAAAAATGAAGAATTTTTGCTTTTGCAAAGCTATTACTATTTTAGGGGTTTTGTTATTGCTGTTGCTATCCTTCCATGGTGCATGTAATTTTCAGTTTTCAGTTTGTCTATCTCATTTTTTGTAATACTTCTAGAATCAAATTCCTTAGGCAGCCAAAAATGATCTTTCCATGTCCCTGACAGGAGTAAGTAGATTGTTAATCAAGTGACAGAAATAATCAACACCACAAGCACTTTGGACTTCAAGGAGTACATAAGAAAAAGCCAACAGTAAATTCTCTGTGTAGGTAAGTTTTTTATTAAGGAGAACGTAAGGTTGATTCTCAGCTGATACAGATCACCCCTGCAGCATAAAGCTGTCTATTGACCTTGACTGGCTACTGAAGATAGAACTGAGATACAAGTTTTTGCTCCTTATACTTATTATGTTATGTGTATATAACACCTTTGTGCTATAATTTCAGTAAACAATTTATCTTTGATCATATTTTTAGAATACTTTCATGGATTTTATAGATATTTTTAGGTGATATAAATCTAAATATGTCATAAAACCCAATATCAAATAAGACATTGTCATTTACATCCTTTCGCTAAAATATGTTATTACATAAAATGAAAATCATAACTGAATTTGACCAAAAAATTTATATGTAATAGCACAGCATCTTCTAAGTAGAAGTGTTACATCTCTGCATAAAGACATACCATGGAAAGAAATAAGCCTTTGAAAGCATTAGGAGAAAAGTGTTGAAATCATTCGGAAACAGCACTTAAAAATAATTTTCAGGTAGAAAAAGCTGTTTGTAAGAAGTAAACGATGCTTCTAGACTTTTATCTCCTTTTGTTTGAGCAGCTGCACGCTGAAAATAAGAAAGGTATATTGATTTTTTTTTAATATAACTTTGGGTTTTGAAAACAATATTGAAGATCGTAAATATATATGGTTTACAAATATTTGCATTCTATAATTGCTTCTACAGAGAACTGGAAAAGTTGGAATAGAGTAATTCATTTTTTTTTTCTGCAAAGAGCAGCAGAATTATAACTAGCTTCTTTTCCCACTGTTCAGCATCTGATATGTGATCTTCAATCAAACTTCCAAACCTCTCTCAAAAAAGCTCACGTGTGAAATGATAAAAAAATAAATAGCCAATATTTTTAGATAATAGGAATTTCTGAAAGTATTACGTGTAGTGCGAAGTTCTGAATGCGTGCCATAATGGATTGTTAAACAGAAGGTTTGCTTTCATCGTATTTCAATGTTGGATTTTGAAGAGCAGTTTAAAGTTATTTTGGTGCTTTTTAATACTAGTTGCACTGATTTGGAAAAGCTTAAGGTTAGGCCTTTTGTTTGGTACTACACAGGATCTGACTGTGTAAAATGCATATTTATATGTTTAAATGGATATATAGAAAATTACTAAAAAATAGGTTCATTATACAAAAGGTGGTGTTATTCATTTGCCATGAACATGTCTCAAAATCCTCGTAAGTTTAAATAGACTGCATAAAGTTGAGTAAGAAAAATGCATGCAAAAATTGGTTTTACAGCCAATTCCATATTGATTTATGAAGACATTAATTTGCCATTTAAGTCTTAAATTTGACTATTAATAATTCTTGACATTTTGAAGATCTTTTTATATCAAAAAAGTCTAGTTAATTTCTTAAAAAGATGACTTTGCACATTAGTGCATTTCTTTAAAGAACAGTGCATTTTGAACAACTTTTAAACAAAAATAACTGTCATTAAATTGCCAAGTTATTACTAAGATACCAGTCTCTAGTCACTGAAAAAGCGTTGCCATATATTTTGCTTAATATATAACTGAGTAATTCAATCAAGTAAGAATCAAAATGTACTAATGTTCATTAAGACACTGCGTATTTCCCAGTTTTTACTTGCTGTATCTTCAGCACAATTACATATTTTCTTGGAAACAAGTTTAAAATAATTGTTTAATTTAAATTTTACTTAATTCTTAGGTAAGGGCAAAAGGAAGTTCATTTCAGCTTAGAATGTGATCGCAGCAAATAAGCAGAAGTAGTCACATAATTGAGCAGTATGATGGTAAAGATAAGTATAAATTAAATGTTTTGGGATATTGTTGGTAAACAAAGAACAAATAAAAACTCTTAGTAGTTTAACAGCAGATATATTGTTTACAGATGGTTTTGGCAAAAGAAACATCAGTCCTCTTTAATACTTTTATAAAGCATGATTTTCTAAGGGTCCTAAAATTGTTTCATTCTAACCCAAATGTATCTCCGAATGTCCCACTGAAAGAGGTAAAGACGGTATTGATTTTAAGTACATGTCAAAGCCTAGAATAGAATGAAAAAAAAAAAAGGCCAAACAGCTTACAATAGCAAGAACAACAGATAAAGATCCAACAGGAGAACAGACTGCTCTAACTTGTGAAGAGCAGTGAGTAAGAAATGCTGGTTGACACCCAAGGCCCAAAATAACATTGAGAGCACCCATCAGAAAGAAGACTAGAGAAGTTAATTACAGGATAAGTAAGATTTAAATGAAAGAAAAAAGGAGAAAACTATGTAAACAAATACAGGTGTGCTGGTATACAAAGACAGTGGCAAAAAGCATACGAAATCTGAAGAGTTTTACTACTTGACAGATTGAACATTTACATTGGGAACTTAAGAAGAAATTATGTATTATGTATAAATAAAATAATTTTAAAGAGATGGGATTTAAATCCTGAGTGAAGACTAGTGGATTCTGAATAAAAATACCAAAAAAAAAAAAAAATTTCAACTTCTACCAGTGCTCTCAGTGTCTTTAGGGAATGTTAAAAATCTGTGTTCCATATATCTTTGGTGACACAGGAAAAAAATGTAATAATGAGAAATATTGAAGCAGCTTAGCGAGAATGTTGTTTACTGGAGGTTGTGATAGAGAACAAACTCAGAGAGAAAAATCAGAAGAATATTTTCAGTTTATATGTCACATATACACACTGAGTTCAGGAGCAGACAAAGTCAATAACAGAAAATTGGTAAAAGAGCACAGAAATATACTGCTTAATGGTAAAATAACCCATGAAAATGAAACCTCATATTTAATTGGGAGAGCTGTGAAGCCTCCAGCATTCCGTTACATTTCAGTTCCATATTTTTCAGTTACAGAAGGGTTGGATGACATCTGTCATAAAGCCTGAATTTCTAATTTAGTCTAATAGAAAAGTGAGTTGCAAGAGTGTCATCTCCTGCTCTTTAAGTACTATGTCATGAGTGGAGCTGACATGAGTTAACTAACCAGGCTTCTTGTAAGCATGTTTTGTGAATAGCAGTAGAGGACAGTGTTATGAAAATCTTCCACTAAAAGTTTTTAATGACAACTCTGATAATTTAAATGGAAACAGTGATACTGGTGGGGGGGGAGAAGGCCAACTTATCTTTTATTTCCATTTTACCAGAGCAAAAGACCCCACAGTCTTTTCAGAATAAAAAAATATTTGAGACATATTTTAAGCTTAGTCTTATTGAATTTCTTAGGATGTTCAGAATACAAACCTTTTTCTCCCTTTCTCTTTCAAATACCAAAGTGAAAACATAGAAGGTTTATCAGAAGGCAAAGATTACGTATGCCTCCCTGCCCCCCCCCCAAAAAATAAAAAAGCAAGAAAATGAGAATTTTGGCAAAAGTTAGATGAGAATTTTTAATTTCTTAACATTCAACAATGCAGAACATGAGTTAAGAAAAGCAGTTTTGTGTGTTTAAGGGGCTCCTGTTTAATTTTTTGACGTTTCTTCAATGTATTTAAGTGACAGAGAATGCAGTTGCAGAGGAAAAGGGAAGGTAGAAATTGCTTATTGTTTGAGATTAATTTATATAAGCTGTGTCAGGGCCCTGGGGTCATTATCATCTTTACTGTCCCTTTTTAGCATCTCTTGGGCCCTTTCCCAAACTGTCCATGGCTCAGGACCCCATGTCAACTTCATGAGCTATCAACCCCTGCCCCTGTGATGCCACAGCAGGGCCAGCCCTGCCAATCCCACCCTAGCCTCTGCCCATCCCCATGGAGGTGCCCAGTGCCTGGAACTGGGGTTGCCCTGGTACCCCCAAGCTGCCCTGCTCAGTGCTGGAGTGTGGAACAGGTCCTGTTCCGTGCCCTGCCGTCAGAGACTATGGGGAGGGACTCCTCTGCTACCAGCACCCCAGACCCCTGGAAGCAGCAGGTTGAGCAGTGACATAGATCAGGCCCAATTCAGAGGAACTGGATATCCTAGAAAGTTACTAAAAAAAAGATTTCAACATAGAAAGAAATTAATCAAGATGGCACCGAGATAAAATAAAATAATATTATTTTGTGTAAAAATTAAAGCCTGGTAAAAAATTATGTGAATGATAACTGTCCCATGGTTGGGAAGAAATGAAAATTCAAGATACTAGGACAACAAGTTGTCAAAATGCATGACAAATTAGAAATATACTTTTATTCATATTATATTCTACTAAAGGAACAAAAAAATCTAAGTGATAGTGTTATTTCAGCTAGAATTTAATTACTTTTTCACACATACATGTGGAACCAAGACATACTCTCTTTTAATTTTATTCTTTTTTTCTTTTTTTTTTTAAATTAGTTATCAGGAAAGAGTTGCAAGCCTTAATGTAGGGAAAAGATCTGTCTCTTTCTTTATCTTTTCTTCTCTTTCTCTTCTGCTTGAAAGATACAGCCATCATTTGATCTATGAGCGATGTGACATCAGAAAATTAAGTTCTATAGCACAGCACAGATTAGTACAAAAAGTTAAGTAGAAAAAGGTGGTGTCAAAAAAAGATTTAAGAGACAGAACATTAATTCCTTAAGCTACTAGTATAGACATACACTCTTCAACACTTTGACTCCTTTAAAATGTGAAACAGGTACTTGGTTCAATACAAAATAGTATAGAAATTCTATTATATTACCCAGTATTTCAGCATGGAAGCACTTCAGATTAAAATACAATACTTTGTTCATTTCTGAAACATCTCTGGTTTTGAGAAATGAAAGCCCTAGACAGTAATGACAGCAGGAATAGAGGGCTGTGAAGGTGAAAGAAGTGCCCAAACCTGTTTAAATAATTACAGATTTCCTTCTTTCGGGCGGGGGGGAAGAAGTGAAACTGAGATATTTCATCATGAAAGCTATTTTTTCCCTGTTCTATATCCAGTGGACACCCAGCACTACTTTCTGAAATTTAAATAATCTTGTGTTGCCTTTTAAACTGTCAGTGTCTATCCTTACACCCTTACACCTCTTAAGCTAGCTTTACTTTACTACTGCCAGCAAAAGTAGGATGGAAAGTCCCTTTGCATGGTCAAAATCAAACTCTAATAAAGACTTAAACACCTACCCGTCTACCAGTCTTCACTGATTCCTGAAAAAAGCTACAGGTCAAACCAGGATATTCAAAAGGTCAAAACTGGTCAAATCCTGTTTTCATCCCAGACTCAAAACATAGCACCCTACAAACTGCTATGAAGAAAATTAACAGTGTGTGGGCATCTGGATCAAACCTAGTCTGTAGAGTAAGCTGACACCAAGGAGCTATTAATCTTCTGAAAGGGACACTTACATTTAGTTAATTGACTCATAAAACAAGCATTACTGACCGTATTTGCAATTCTATTTATCAATGCAGTTAACCACACAAATGTTATTTGAGAGGTCTTAACATAGTAAAGTGACCCTAACAGGGTTGGTGGATAAAATACAGGGCCAGTGGAGAATGTGTGGCTGCTGGAATACAAGTAGGAGATCCTAAGAAACCTTAAATAACACTGGACAAATTAATCTATGTTAGACAACTGAATTATCTTGCCTCTCTATTAGCTCTACTTACTCTCTTGTCGCAGGGGGTCCTGTGCTGATCAGCACCGGTATGCCGCAACCTTCCTAGAGAGAGCGTCCCGCAAGAGAACAGCTCTTTCCAGGGGCCCTGGCAGGCCTCCCGGAGCAACAGGTTATTTCAGCAAGTGTAGCAATTTCTGAGCTACAAGTGATTCCAGCTCTTGTAGTTCAGCTCTTTGTGAACTCACCCAAGGCAACTCATGGACAGAAGTGTTGTACAGCAGCTCCACAGTGGTAGCCTTTATTGCCCAGCCATCTCACAAAGAGGAGGCCAGAGATGAGTGCTCGTATAACCCAAGAGGCGAAGCAGAGCCTTTTTATGGGAAAGGTAGGGGGTGGGGTAGAAATCAATTAGCCAATGGGGTACTGGCTATTACCATAAAGAAACAAGGCATGTTAGGAGCTCACCCTAGTTTGAGGAAGGTTGCTTATGTCTGGGGAAAAGTCTTTTGGCCATTTATGCTCTTTCCTCTGAAGGAGTGTAGAGGGCTCTTGCACCAAGAGCTCACAGCCCTCCATACTCTCTAATTCATATTGGAAGACTTACACATCTAAATTTCAAGATTAATCATTCCCAAGATGTTCAGGCACGTTCTTAAAGGCTTTACTGCTGTGAACATCAAGTGGAATTTTATTTACAAATATATATAATATAAACTTTTTTTAAATAATCAAAAAAAATGCATGTACATTACAAATGTTTTAATTCTGCGTAGGGACCAAAGCTGAGAAAAATCCTTACTTCCTTTTTATATATATTCTTATTTCCCACTTTTCTGAGAAGTCTTAACATAAACAGACATAACCTCAACTAGGAACCTGATGACATAAAATGAACCAAGAAAAGGAGAAATCTGAATTTGGCAGATGAGGGTAAGTACATCTCAAGAACTCTTAAATTAAGATTTGGAATAGATCTGGAATTTTCTTGAATTGGCTCAACATGTGTTTACTAAATTGGGACAGACCAGATGCAGCTGGCAAGTTAGAACTGAAGTAATCAGAGAGGCTCAGATCTCTCTTTTCTTTCCCCCAGAAATATGACAATATTAGAGGGACAAGGTATGAACACACAGTATCTCCTCTGTCTCTACTTCCTCTATCTCCTAAAAATTCACTTGGATTTTGCTAATATTAAAAAAATGGCTTCCTGAGAGGAACAATTATGTATGTTTAATTATGCTACACTGAACAAACAGGATCACATATATGTCAGTGGAAACAAAGCAAAACAAGACAAACCAAAGCAGTAGGATTGTTATTGATGGTACCATGAATATAACCTTTTTTAACTAAAAAAATGGCATTTTAATTATATTTCATTATTTAAGTGGATGGACTCTACTAACCACAATCAGCAAGAATTTAATGTTCAGCGAGTAGAAGATCTCAGTATATACATAATTTGCTTTGAGGATATTGTTTCAAAGTTATCCAACAGCATTGTTTGTTCTCTTTCATGAAGATGATGTTTGGAATAGATGATAAAATGTCCCCTTCAGGATAAGTTGAAGAATGAAGAGCATTTGATCAGTGGCCTACCTTTGAGACCATTTCTTCACATCTGACTATTAAGGCTCCTGGTAACCTCAGTATAATTCTTCAGAAGTAGCTTATGCATCCAAAGAGAAAGAAGAGAGGCTTGCATTTCTAGGAAACATTTCTTCTTTAGAAAATATGTTTGCCTAACACTTCCAAGTATAGAGATGTACATCCTTATATCTTTGGGCTAAGGTACATAGCTACTGATCTAATTGAGCTAAAGATCTACTTCAAATATCAGATTTTTGCATTTCAATTTATTTTAATTCTCTTTGGTAATAATCGATAATGATGTGTGTGGAATTATGTAAATTTTTCTAATAGCAATGTTGAACCTCAAAAAGAGTAAAAACGTCTACAAGTTACCTAAGATTTACATCTTCCCTCTAACTTAAAGCATAAAAATTTTTAAGACTGTGAGTGATATCTTGGCTCCACAGTTATTTGTGGGAGCTTTGTAGCAATTTAAAATGACCCAGATTTTTGACCTAAATCTGTACCCAAAGACACATTAGTGGTTTCCTATGGAGCAAGACAAGAAATTTTACTATCACGAAAATTTCTGTTACAGACCTTTTCTTTTTAATTGATACAATCTTGTAAAACTATGTTTATATAAACTGTAGTGGTCTGCTGTTTGTATAAAATTAATCAGGAATCAGCCTATATTGATCACTCGTATAAAAATATCATAATTATGGATCTTTTCGATGTTTTTGCCCTAATAATTCTAAAACCTTAATTGGAAAGACTGCAGTCCATGTAAAATGACCAAGTCAAAAGCTATAATAGGTTTTTATGATCACAAAGTACTCTAGTATGTGTATTAGGTATTATTTTTGCTATATCATTATAACAATGCAGCAATAATAGCGTACTTTTGTAATAGTGTTTTTAATTGTTACCTGCCACCATCACGTGAACTTCAAAACACATGTACACTTTCATCTGCTTGTTTTCTTACCCTTCTTCAGATGTTTTGGAGGGGGTAGAAGCTAGTGCAGTATAACTGAAACAAGCGCTATAGAGACCACAAAGATCGATCATTCTGTGTCTTCCTCCCAGATTACTGAGAGAAGCCATGAAATAGGGTGGATGTAATGCATACTGAAAACACCCTGCTCTGTGTTCCTCTCAAGAGATATGTAAAATACTTTTACTCAGATGTCACTTTGCACAAGAGTGACGAGAATAAGGATTAAATACAGTTGGCTTAAATTTAACTGAGACACAAATGAAATGGCACCAGCAGGATTTGAAAATATGCAATGATAATAAGGTGGGAGCATTAAATTTTTCTATTGTCAGTATACATCCTAAAATCCTCAGCATAATGTCTGCTAGAGCCACTGCTGCTCTTGGTCTAAGTTTTCTAACAGAGAAAAAAGTGCTGCTTTTTTTTTTGTATTCCAGCAGAAATCTTGACAGTACCATACAGCTGACAGATCTGCTTAGTCTCTACAATGAAATAAACTGATAAAAGAAAGTCACTGCAACAATCTTTCTAGAGTTTGCTATACAAAGTCTTACCTCTGACCCATAACAGCCTGTGCATTATGACTTCTTTGGCTTACTTTCCCTCATTGTGACCCATGGAGGAAAATCAATCAGCACCCGAGTGAGAGGCGTAGGGACTGTAACCAGGAGAACTGAACAACCAATAGCTGTTTATACGTATTTGCATTCCCTACAGTTGCATAGAGAAAATAAATAATGGTGGTGTTTGAACAAATTTAGCTGTATCTGTATCACTAACACATTCCCCCACATACATCACATTTTATGATATAAAGAAACAGAGTTTACAACAGCGTTTCATAGAGGTTAAACTATTTCCTTTGACCTGAATTATAAACAACTCTTATTTTACTGTCTCTAAATATGTAATTCTAAAATATTTTAATTGATTCCACTAGGAGAAAAAAACAACCAAACCAACAACTTAAAGAAATTAATAAAACACTGCAGCAGGGATCTCCACTTATGTAACAGCAGAATCTCAAGCCCTTGCACTGTTTTTAAGATTTGAAGTAAAATACTGTGAAAGACATAATCATAACATCATTCAAATCGGAAGAGATCTCTGAAGGTACTTTTTTTGCATTCTCTTTCTTGTTGTTGGGTAGCTAGAGTAAATTGATTAGGATTTTCTCTGCTCAGTTTTGAATAATTTATAGGATGGAGATTCCATAACCTCCTTGGGAAAATTCTTGAAGTGTTTGACCACCTCATGCCACTTCTTTGATTTTTTTTAAATATTTGGTTGGAATTCCTTATGTTCTAGCTTTTAACCAATGAGTCTTGTCTTTCCAACATGAGCGTCTATAAACCGTCTGCCTCCATATTTTCTACAACCACCCAGTAGGTGTATGAAGAAAGGAATAATATTTTCCCCCTAAACTTTTCCTTTCAAGGATAGTATTCTCTCAATCTCTCCTCTTCAGCCTCTTAGTCATCTTGGTCAACATTGGCTGAACTTGTTTGGCTTTATTCCTGTCTTGTACTGAAGTTATCTAAACTAGGCACAATACTGTAGATATTACCTAACAAGTGCCACATGGAAGGGGAGAATCTTTATCCTTTACCTGCTGACTGTATTCTCATGATACAGTACAGTCCAATAGGTAAATGGCCTTTTATTTGCTTCAAGATCATCCAGCTAACTCAAGTTCAACATATTGCTTATCAAGACCCCAGATCCTTTTCTAGAAAGCTGCTTTCTATTTAGTTGTCCTTCAACTTATTTTCTTGGATGGAAGTATTGTGTCTCAGGTTTACTGAGAACTTTTTACTGGACTTTTTACTGAACTTTTTGAGATACCTGTTGCCCGTTCCTCCTGTATGTAGAGGTTCTTCTGAATAGCAGACCTCAGTGCTTCCACTGGTGTTCTCTGCAAACTTGCTGATATTGTACTGTATCCCCATGTGCAGGTTGTTGTTAAAGATGTAAAACAGTCCTCTGTATTGATCTGTGAGGCATACCATTCATAATGGCCTGCCAGTTGGATGATTTTCACCACTAATCACTTCCCTTCAAGCCCAACTGTTAAGCAAATTTTCCACCCACCTCATTGGCTACTCACGTCCATACCTCTCCAATTTTTGGTAGACTATGAGGGAACTGTGTTAAAAAGGTTAAAAACCTTTAATCTCTAAAGTTATGTATATGGCAGCCACTGTTCTTTGTCCACGCAGAGATTAGTCTCACTGCAGAAGGCAATCAGTTTAACAGGGTATCGTTTGCCATTTTTAAACTCTTGCTGACTGTTCCAGATCACCTTCTGGTCCTTCATGTACTTGGATAATAAGGTGGGAGCATTAAATTTTTCTATTTTCAGTATATATCCTAGGCTGCATGACCTTCGCAGGAAATGGTACTAAGCTGGCTGCCCTGTAGTTACCCAGGCCCTCCTTCTTACCCCGATTAAAGATGAACATTACATTTGTGTCTTTAAGTAATTCTTCTGACCACCATGACTTGTAAAAATGACAGAAAGTGGCCTCACACTGTCACAGCCAGCTTCTTCAGCAGTTCCGGATATGGTTATTTGGTCCCGTGGAGACCTGTATGTCCAGTTATCTTAAGAGGTTCCCAAATTTAAGCTTCCTGTGCTATGGGTAATGACTTGTTTATACAGGTGCTATTTAAAGACATCTTTTGGGCCTGGGATGCCCAAAGACAAATATTATCATTGAAAACAGACAAAAAAGACGTTGTAATACCTCAGCTTTTCCAAAGTCCTTTTTTCTTTCCCCCCAGTACTCTAACACATCAAGTTACAGCCCACATTCTCCTCATTCTTCCTTGGCTGGCAATGTACTTGCAGAAGCTCTTCTTGTTGCACTTCACAATCCTTCCCACTTTCAGTTCCAGATGAGTTTCACTTCCTTCACTCCAGCCTTGCATGCTCTGGCAATGTCTGTATGCTCCTCCCAAGCAGACCTTTCTCTTTTCTATCTTCTTTATAGTTCAATTTTCTTTTGATATTTTCCTCTACTCTGGTACACCATGGGACTTATGTGAATTCATAACTTGGTTTGACTCCAAGTGCAATGCAAAATAGTCATATTCCTTTTCTCATTCCTTTTCACCTTTATCATTCTGGATAAAGAGGGTAACAGAACTTTCACAATAATATCAGAGCTTTCATGAGCTTGCAAATCACACTCTTAAAGCATATAAGTGAACAGATGGTGGTTGGTATAAATCCATGGTTTTGGCAGTGAGGTGGCGTTTGCACGGGTGACACCTGAGAGAAGAGGCCGGGAGTGGCCCTATTACAGACACAGCCTGTTCTGCCACCTCCAAGGGAGTTACTGAAGGACACATCTGAGCCTGCCATGGAGTTGGTGGCACCTGCAAAAACATATTTAAGGAGGTTAAACACCAAAAGGAAATAGAACAGGGTACCATAGCAGAAGGAATTGCTCCATGGTAGAGAGCTGATAACACCCCTGAAGGAACTGCAGCCAGTGGATAAACACACTACCACAGGCAAACCCTTGAAGTGACTTGTGACCTGTAGATCAGGACATGCTGCATCATGCTTCCTGAAGGAACTGTGGCCCATGGATAGGCCCACAGCAGAAGAAATAAAAGGCATGAGCAGAGAGAGGAAAGAGAAAAGAATAAGGAACAAGAGAAAGGAATCACTGCAGCCTGATCCCAATCTCCTCCTCAGCCCATTGCGTCACCAAGGGGAGTGAGCTTAACCTGCACTGACGATAAGAGAGTGGAAATTTGAAAGCGGGAAGGAGAGGTGTCTGGAGTGAGTGGGAAATGGGAAGAAAAGATATTTTCTCTAAGTGTTTAAATATTTTTCTGCTTTGTTTCTAAATATCCCATCAGTAATTAAATGTCTATGCTAACTGGCAATGAAGTAAGTTATATTTTCCAAGCAAGTGAGTAATTGGTAAGTGATTTCCCTGATGAATTTTTATGCTCTTGTTCTTGCTGTTTTCTCCCTCGTCCCACTAGCAGAGGGACAGTGAGTGAGTGGCAGTGTGCATGCTTGACTGCCAGTTTTGGCAAACACCATACAGACAGACAAAAATCCAATTTCTGCTTAAACTTCAGAGCATATAGAAATCCCTGGATATCTTCCTCAACACTATGAAAGTTTATGAACTGTTTTCAGTTGAATTTCTTGTTAGGTGTGAATATGACAGTCAACCAGACCTAGAAAATACATGGGGTAACATACATATCTCATGAAAGATTTGGAAAAGAGAGAGAGAGACAATAAGAAAGAGATTAGAAGGCAGGGTGGGTGGAGAGACCTTCCCAGACCTTAGATAACACAAACTGTATAGCTAAAAAAATACTCTTGCTACTGCTTTTATTAATATATAAGTATTAATAATTAGTAATATATGGGAAGGCCATTCTCACCTACCTAAATATCAGAATATTTAATGAATTTATTCCAAAAGCATAGCACACAGGACCAAACCTCTTTTTTGCAAAAGGCGGTTCAAAGCCATTCCTACTATTTCCAGGAAACTTCTATTGCTCATTACCTCTTATCACCTGAGTCTTTACATTCAGGCCAAAAGTTAAGAAACCTAATTAATTGATCTCCTTTCGTTGGCACATCCTCTGTGCAGCATGGATTCCAGGAACCAGTTGGTCATTTGCCATAGGGAAGAGTGCAAAAACTGTGAGAGGGGCTTGGCTGTGGAGCCAGAGATTTGCTGCTCTTTTAAACACAGAAGCACACTAAGAAGATTTTAAATAATATTAGCTTGTTTTAACTTTAAATGTTAAGACACCGATACAAATAGCTAGGAAGGGATACACTTCTGCACCCAGTGGTCCATATTATTACCATCACTGGAAACAAGATTTAATCCCTTATGCTAACACTGCTATAGATCATCCTGACCTCTTAGGTTTCTTATCAATTGTTATGAAACTCACTAGGCGAAGCAGAGCTTAGCTGACTGTACAAAATCCCAAACACTTTATAAAAAGTGATCTTGAATTAGGAGTGGAGAGAGAATGGGAAAAATGGACATGTGTGTCTTCTAGCATTCTTTAGTGAAGAGCTCTCAACAGTATGATTTCTTAGGCTCTTTTTCTCCTTTTTTCCTTACTTTGCTATCTTTAGCAGGAAAATCCTTTTGTATTTCTTTGCAATGTAAGTTTGAGCTCTAAGTCATAACAGGGAAATTTAATACACAAAAATATAATTCCCATTGCTTTCAGTTTAAGTGTATATTTCGTGTGGTCCATTTATGGTTCTTCACATTGATAATGAACAGAATACAGAAAAAAGAATATTCTACTAGGTTTTGAATAATCTGCATAACCTAGTAGAGAATAGCTCTCAATGGTTTTTTTTCCAGAAAAGGTAATAAAATACTTCTTTGATAAAGAAAAGTCTGTGGCCAGCAGAATTGCTCTTAGGAATCATTACATATAAAGAAGATAAACTGTTTGAAATATTTCCTACTTGCTATACTACTTTTATATATAAAAGCAACTTGCAAAGCAAGAAAATGATTTGTTGTAGATAGCTCTCCCATGCTTGGAGATTGCTATATTAATCCAACTGTTCAGCATGCGTTTACTTCTTTTTCTTAGACTGCTTCTTTAATATTCAAGTTTGGTGTTTTTGCACAGAATGCTGAAACAAATTTCTGAGCTATTTTTTTCTTCTGCTTGTTGGTACACTTACAAATTAGCTTTTTTTCCCCTTAAAATAAAATTAGCCTGTAATGCTATTTATCATTTTGGCACATACTTTTAATAATGTCTGTAATGATCCATAGGAGATATTTATTTACCTTAAAATTTCATTTTCATCAGAAGTATATTTACTGTGCACAAACAAAGTATTCCCCAGCGCAATGAGTGCCATCAAACTCCATATAAATCAAATCAGTTCAAAAGTAAGATAACTGAAAAGTCTTAAATTAATATGAGTAAGAAGTTACGGGTCTGAAATTTACAGAAAGAAAAATCTTGGCCAACACAGCTTTTGTATAGGCATACTCTAGATTAAAATCCATTTCCAGTTAAATGTCATTGAAGGAAAGTTTTACACTTGGAAAACAAGCAAACAAAAAAGCAAATAAAAACCCAACCAAAAATCAGGATATAAATTATGGTCTTATGGAAAATTCTCATTTCCTGTATCTGTTGTTGTTTTGCATAGCACAAGATGAAAGATACATCTCCATGCTATAGCTTGTTTTCCAGAGTAATTTATGGAATATGCTATCAACCTCACCCTTTCATGTGTCCTAGGCATGAAATCTCAATTATCAGGAACCTTAGCTTCTATAAGGTTTCACATTGATCTGTATTTACTACTTGATGGAAGCAATTTTACAGAAAATTTTAACTTAACTGTAAGGAAAGATTGAAGAGAACTATATTTTTATAGAAATGAAACAAGACTGAAGAGTGATAGTTCATAAGGGGAATCGGAACACAAATGTATTTTTAATCTTGTTGAAAGTATGTTTTCAAATATTATTTTACTTAATACATAATGCATCTCTGTTATTTGATCAAAGAACAAAGTATAGTATATGGATCATGGTCCTTCAGATGTTATGGACAAAGTCTGATTTCCATTCATCTACAATGTCTTTGCTACAATATTTTTATGGTATGTATTTTTTAAATTACCTTCAATTTCCTTCTTGATATGATTAGCAAAAGTTTATAGCATTTTTTAAGAGGAAGGTTGGTAGTTTTTCCAAGTAACACTTATGTTTATATTTTTGAACAACATGACAACAAATCTGATAAGATGAGTAATTTTAGTTCTGGAGTAGCCCAAATCAATACCACTAATCTCTTTGCATTTATTTCACATCCTTGTGCAATGTGCACAATTTGGAATTTTACAGGGCTAAGGAGTTTCTAGCCGACAGTAGTAGTTTCTTCTTGTCTTACAACAAGAGGGGAAAAATAAAAGAAAGAAAGTTTTAAAAGACATTAAAATAAATCCCAAAATGATTGCTCTTTGGAAAAAAATAGACTCTTCACTTATTTTCATATCAGTTCAAAGATCCAAAATGATGTATCATTTACAGTTTCTGGACAGCTCAGAGAATTACTGGAAAGTAAGGCAAGAAGAAAAATGGATGAGGAAGTGTTTTCTTGAAAGAAATTAATGCAAATAATCAGCAGCACAGCAGACTTGGAAAGAGGGAAAAATGTCCAGGGACTGATATTATTTAAAAAGCACAGTAATCATTTGTTATGGCTGAGTAAAAGGGTCTTCTGGATACTTCTGCATGAGAAAACCTGACTACTGGTTGTGATGCCAAAGAAGCCTTACTCTTTCATGCTGGGCTGGAGAAGCCATTACTCAGAAGGAGGAAATGATAGTATTCGATCTGAAAACATCTTTCAACCTATCTAAAAGTGCAATAACAAAAATTTTCTGCTGTTAATGCTAGAGTAGAAATATTTTCCAAATCATGTTGCATTATCTTCAAAGAATGCATTTTCTCTTATATCCTTTCCTGTACAACATAAGACAGAGGTCTCCAGGTAATATTTTGCAATGGAAGTTATTGTTTGTTTGTGTGTTTCCTGTAGCCTGTCCTTCTCTCATTTAAGAAAAACTATGTGTTTTTAATCAGAAAGAAGGAGTACCATATAAAACCTTAATGACATACAACAGCAAACTAAATCTCTCTATACACTGCTAAAAACCAAATGGAAGATGTAAAAAAAAAAGAAAAAAGCTTGATAGTCAGGAGGAAAGAACTAGAATCCATAATTAACAAATGTTTCTAAGTGTTTCTAAAAATATAAAGATTAATTTGAAACTTTAAAATGGCTTGTCAAATTTAGGGTTAAATAATACCTTCCTGATTAAACTGGATTAGAATCCTTCTCTGCTTGGGTTTTTTTATCTATTTTATTGACAGAAATATAATTAAACACTCTTACAGAATTAAAAACTCTTTTGAAACTAGCTTAACCTAGATTCTTATAATCCTGAGAATACATACCTTAAAACTGAAAAATTTCTACTCAAAAAACGAGTTGAAGAAATGTAGATTTCACCTCTGGACAGAGAAGGGTTAAGAATAAAAGTTATACAGTTTCTAAAATTTATTGTATGCATTTAGGGGCACTATTGTTTGAATGGAAACAGATGCATTTTGGTAACAGTAATGATTAGATTTCTGTCAGTGCACAGGGAATTACTGTCATCTCTGTTTATGTTGATCAGAATTTCACAGACATTCTGATTCATGGTCTATACAATCCTTTTTGAAGTGCTCTCTAAAATTTAAATCATCTGGTTTTTAGTCTTTTCCCATTTTTTTTTTTTGTTTCTTGTCTGAAAATGACTGTTTGCATACAGAGGTATCTTTTCTTTCTACTTGTGCACATAACTCCCACTGACATTAAGATGAGTTAAGCATAAAAGAAATATATCTCTTAGGATTTCAAAGATATGTCTTGCAGCCCCCTAGTCTTTTCTCTTCAGTTTCCTTTGATAACTCACTATCAATTGTACTAACCAATGAAGTCAAATCTTTATAGACCTTGTACTTTCAGTGGAAATTTCTCACAGCCTAACAGTCCTTGGTGTATACTAATCCAGAGTTGCTCTCATTTTCTTTTTTAAAAAGGCTTGTGTGTTTTTCACAAGATGTCAGTTTTATTTGACATAATGCAGTATATTGTACCTGCAACCTGATGAAACCCAGTCCACTTTTTATATACTTCATGAAAGTTTTATAGGTTTCTATCTCTAACAGTTTGCACATTTTGATTTTTCTCACTAAATCTTTTTACTAGTGACAATTGCTCTGAATGGCTGTTCATAGCCTTTGCCCTTCTTTATTTATATTGAATTACATAGAAGAAAGCTGATGGCAAACTAATTAAGACATGTTCTCAAAGTATAAATCTGAGCCTCAATCTTTGCTCTGGAATGAAAGATGGGCTTTATTGATCAAGCTGTAAGATTATGTGTTTGTCATTTGAAGGAAGGAGAGTAGACAAAAACTGTTGTATTAGTCTCATCACTCTTTTTAATTCCAAGAGAAGCTGGTCTTCTCTATGCTGTCCTCTCTCTGCTATCCATAAATGTCAGATAATTCAAGATCTACTTTTTGAAGCTAACACATATGAAGGCATTTCTTTTCCAGAAGAATGCACAACCAATAAATACCAGGAAAAAACCTGGGAATAGAAAGCACCACAGCATCCAAGAATACCACTTGCTAATGAGCTTATGTATGTGCTCATCTAGAGAACTGAACTCCTTTATTTCTGTCATGTGAGCTATTTCCCTCTGTGCTCTTCTATGTGAATAAAGAGCAGCTACTGCTGGTCTACTGGTCTACTGCATATGAAGATAAACAGAAAATGGGAGTTAGAAGAAATTTTGAGATTTCTTCTTAATTTTTCCGATATACTAGAATGAATTTATGCAAAATTTACTGTGAATAAAGTTAATTAGAGCTGAAAATATTTTCTTTCTTAGGTTCACAAAGAACTGAGAATGGAATTCCACTGTAAACCATATACTTCCTTATAGATCAATTTCATTTTTGTTCTCAGAATAAACTAATCCATATAATTTAAACCTTTTACTGCTTTTGATTCCATTTCTGTTTCCTTTCATCTGTTTCCTTTCTCATTAATGAGAAATCATTGAGATAGAAGTATCTGGCTTATTTTTTACTCTTGCTTTATTTTCGTACAGTTCTACAACAATACACAGATTCATGGTGCTGTTGAAGGGTCAAGTCTTTCTGGCTGTTCAACACTTTAGTCTTGGAAGGTGAAGGTCAGAGGCTCAGTGTCTCTGAAGCCAAATAGTTTTTACAGCATACATTTCATTCACACAGCGCATTTGTCGACCTGCCTTGGAGGATCTAAATTGAACTCAAATCCCTGTCTACCTATCCCATGTTTATAGACTACTTGGCAGGAAAGAGGCACTCTTTGCCTTGAGAACATATTTTTCAGAATACATAGGTAGCTGAAGTTAAGATCTGGGAAAATTTTAGAATAAACATGACCCTAAATGAGTTTAAACACTTCTTGAGAGACAGGTTGTATCTGTTTGTCTCACAATATATGTGCAGAGAAAAGTGGTATTTTATGTGCCTGCAACTATTGAAAGAGATAATCTAGTCAAAGAACAGGTGATATACAATTCCAATACCAAGAATTTCTTTAGTTTCTGTATTTGGATCTTAATAAGAATCACAAATATATCAGCCATCGTAGGATGCACACTATTGTATATCTGTGTCTAGCAAAAGACAAAACAATGTCAAAAATTCTTTGAAATAAAATAAAATATTCCCTCTCCCCTCCC
>VZTD01004958.1:604500-629598 GCA_013397725.1 Rhagologus leucostigma | reverse complement strand
TCTTTCTTCTTTCTCTTTTTTTTCTTTTCTTTCTTTGTCTTAATATGGATAGTGTTTATTTTAGTGATGGTAGATCCAGTACAAATTACCAGTAAATACAGATCAAGTTTCCTTTCAATTTTTCCTAAAATAAGGTGAAAGTCAAAGTCAGAGAAATAGACAATATTATGACCATTTGTTAGATGTTTAGAACATTGCCTATATACTCTAGTTACTCCATATTGACATGGAAGAAGTATTTTCATTATAGTTCTGGTGTTCTAGATGGCTGAAAGGACGATGCTGACTACTATGCTGGCTATCATGAGTTTACCTCTATCAAGAAATATAGGTATGGAACACAAAATACATAGAAGAGTCTCTGAATTTTATACATAGATTTTGTAGCAAAGCATCTTATCCTGAAATTTTACCAGTGTGACAAATAAGTCTATATGATTAAAAATATCACTGCTGTACTTTTCTTCTCTTTCATATATCCCCATAAGAAGAAAAACAGGGAAAAAACCCCACAAACACATGAAAACCAACAACGTAAAACCACAAAACACACACAAACAAAAAAACCCAAATACTTTCTGGTATTTCTATTTCTTCGTCTTACTGAACTAAATACAAGGCTGTCCCCATTCCTTTCCATGCTTAATGAAGTAAGTATCAAATCCTGCAAATGAGAATATATGATAACAGAGTGCAATCCCAATATATACATAATTTCTGCTACAGCTTACACAAAAGAAATTGAGCAATGTAGACCTTTCATGACACAATGCAATTTTTTTCCTACAGCTTCAATCACAACTGTCTTTTATGTGTCTTTTCTTTCTGCTTTGTTGATGGCCGTAACTCTTGAGAAATTCAACTAGAAACCAAGTAGAAAATAAATAAATAAATAAATTTAATAGCTTCAGGAAGAAGTTAAAATTTCCCTAAAATATTTGTGAAAGGTGACTCACATTTCTTTGAATGGCATAAGGAACCTAGGTTATTTATTTATTTCTGTGATACAGTAGAGGAGATATTAATTCTGGTTTAGAGTGGGAGATTACTTACTATTTTAGATATATTTATTATTCACATTGTTGCGTCACAATTTTTTTTTTTTTTTAAATAATGGAAAGTTATAAATTTTTCACCTACTATACACTTCCTCAAAGATTACTTAAAAGATTTCCAGGTAAACATCTCACCTAAGAACAACCTAGAACACTGAAAGAATCACTTTACAGTGGATTTGTGCAATTAATTTTTAACTACATTTAAAGTTTGAGAGGGAGCTGTGTGTTAGTGACTTCATCCTTCAATTACTGAGACTTAGTTCATATCAGGCATAACTGTAAGTACTATAAATGTCTTTCTCTATAATAATAGCAATCTACATGATATTCTGTCCTCAGCCCTTTATTAAGGTTTAGGTGAAATTTGTGTCTAAATGCTGATTTTGAGGCAGTAACCCTTTTTTATATTATATAATAACCATTTTAAGAAAAAACTTTTTATTGGCTTCAACTCTCACATTAATTTCCATCCAAGTGCCACAGTACTGTGGAAATACAAGTCACCCTTCTCCACAGCCCCGTCTTTATTATCACTCTTCACCCTAATCTTGTCAGGAGGAAAAACTATCTCAAAAGCATAGAATAGACATCTGCATTACTACTAAGTAGTCAAAGCCAGGCTCTGCATCCTTCATAAGATCTCTGATTAGAGCCTGGAGTAGTAATTTAGGCTTCTACCAACAAAGCAAATTAGGTGTAGCAATGCTTAGCTCTGTTTCAGACTTGTACTTGCATTCTTCATTAGTGTGACTGATAAAAAAAAATTGTGCTGCCTTCAGAGCAGTTCCCCAAGCCGTGTTATATCTTGTCTCAGGAGAACTGTAATGTCAGGGTTGGAATCATTGTTTTTCTTGATGATTTCTTTTGCCACTAGGAAGCCTTCGTGCTTTCTGACACATAGCCTGAAGCAGGAACTAAAGCATTATTCCAAGCACAGGCCAAGGCCTATTTGGAATTAAATCTGGCTAAGGATGTCAAGGGTAAGAAGAAGGGCTTCTTCAAATATATCAGTGACATCATTCATTCCTCAACTTTTGTCATGTGACACTTATTTTTCCTAATAATATCTTTAGAATATTAAAGCTATTTTTTCTCATTAATTTAAGCAGAAGTGGGTTTTTTTGATCTCATGCTCCATCATGCACACAACATGCAATAACAACATAAATACTTTAAGGAACAGGGGATACTATATGTACCTTGTATACAAGGTACAGGGATAATATATGACCATGAAATTTCTTTGGTGTTGCACTACTATACATACCTACATGTGACCCTCAGTCTTTCCTGATTAATTTCTCCTTTACTGTATCTCAATAACATATGTTTATCTATTAAACTAAGGTTGTTTTCAGACAAGTGGAAGCAAAAGAATATTCAAAGGATTCAAAACATTACAAGGCTAGGGAATTTTATTTTACACAGTTTCTCCACATGAAGAAAGTAGAAGATAAAACTGGATAGCTGCAACAGCTATTTATGATTAACAGCAGCAATTTATTAAGTATGCTAATAGCTGCACTTACATTCCATATAAACAAGAGCCATACTCAAGAAAGAAGATTCACAAGATTAATACTTGTTTTTATCTGTTTCCAACAGCTTTTCCCAAAAATGACAAGTTATCTTGCAATCATAAAAACAGAGGGTAAAAGCCTGAACCATCAGCTCTTTTTGTTAGATCACTTAATATTAAAAACTACAACTCAAACCAGAAAATAGCAGTGTTACTGTATGCTTTCTCTCAAAACCATCCATGCTTTCATGAGTAGCAGTTCTACCAGCTTATGTCTCATACTAGCTACATTTCCTCTGAAAGAAAAACATATTGATATAGATCTCACTTTTTGTATATATTAATTTATATTAATAACTCTCCTGGGGAAAAACATAAGAATGGGGATCAGATATAACTAATGGCAATAGTGGTGCCCCTCATATATGTCTGTCCAGAGATTAAACTTTTGCCAGAAAAAAAAATATAGGAAGTATAGATTTTAGGCCATTTCCAGACTAAGATGTTTGATTCCATATTTTCCACATGCCATGACATCATTAGGGAGCAAAGAATGTAAGAAGCTTGAAGACAAAACCAGTACAAGTTAGAGGGAGTGTAGCTTTGGTTTAGTAATTATGTCTGTCAGGTTCAGGAAAGTTCTTAATTCTTGCAGAGAAACATATTGCCACATGGTTTTTAAGGAAATGGAACTTGACAGGTCCAACGTGTACTTATCTATCTCTTCTTTAACTTTCAAAATTAAATGTAGCTCACTATGTCTGTGTACACACACATTTATGGTGAACATGTAAGTATATATTTAAATGTAAGTATATATTTAAATATTAGAATCCAGAAAATTAACTAAGTTTTGTCTAGTAGTGCAGCATATAAAGGTTGGTTGGGTTTTTTTACTGCCATCAGTCCTTGACATCATTAATCCCGTTAGGTAAGAACCCTTTCTTCTTTACCTCTTGAGATATATTTACTGTTTTACTCTTCCTGCAGTGGTAGTGGATATCTTATATATGTTTTTCTTCACTTTCCCCTTGCTTGATCTGACAGATCCTGAATCATTAAACAGAGACAGAAAAGGACAAAAAATTTTTTTCACTGGAACTTAATGCACAGATGCAATTTCTCAAGGTTTTAAGGGGTTTTTTTGGTCAATTGCTTCTGGTTTTCTGTTAAGCAGAAAGCAATGGCCTTAACAGCATAAGTAATGCTGACTGTGTTCCCAAGATGCTGATCCAAACATGACAAGATGTATAGTATTTAAACTTTGATCACCAGTATTTTCTGCAACTCCTTCACATAGGACCTTAATGTACCTTCATTCAGTGAAGTCTTTAAGATCTTTTTTTTTAAAAATAAAGTCTGATTTAGAAAATAATGTGAGACAGACCCGTTCTTTTTTACATAAGGAAGAATGACCACAATCCTTCCACTGCTAGGAAAGCATTGGTATTTCTAGGTTAAACAGACATGCCTCTTGCTTGCTGACTGGTTTAATAAATCTATATCCTATTAATTTCCAGTAGCTTAGATTTCTCAGAAGGGTTGAAAAAGAATCAGATTTAAGTCTCTTTTAGAAAGTGTGGATTAGCACATTCTCCTCACACAGTAGGATCTGTGATTTATCAAACTGAAGAATTGTTTCTGTGTGCATTTCCCTTCTTGAGGAAGTGTTCCATCCACTAAAGCATTATGTAAAATCAAGAATGATTTCCTTCTCCCTTAGAGTGATCTGAGGAGGTCTAATGTGCAAATTTATTCAGAGGAGAGCTTATTGTGGGAATCATAAAATCTTGAGAGAGAAAAACTTCTGAGCTAGAGTGTTTGCAGAGAAATGGAGCAAGAGGTGCCCTGAAACTGTTTTCTTGTGAAAGCAGAAATACTTAAATTGACTAGAGATAACTAAAGAAATTCCCATTTGAATTGCATTGTTAAAGTTAAGCAGCAAGGGGTAACTCAGGCAACATTTTGACATTTTGTGTATGATTCAAGTGATAACTCTTCCCTGACCCAGAACCCTCCATTCTGGCTACTGTGGCCCATTCCAGTACCAGTGATCCCTGTTGGGACCTCTGTCCAGGCTGAGGGATGTTGCTTCCCATTTACGGGTTCAAACATTAATGAAGCTGAACACGTATCCCAGAGACTCACAGACACACTAAGAGGACATTGTCACAGTCACAGCTGTGGCTACATAGATGGCCACAGACCAGGTGCTGCCTTCAACAACACATACATAGAGAACTCAGATTTAATAAGAAGGTATAAGAATTTAGGACTGACTGCAGTGAGCAAGAATAGGTCTCAGACAGACACATATGGACTGGCCCCATTTTACACATGACCAGCCCCATTTATACCACTTTCTGTCTCACCCCCACCAGTTGTTCCTTTCTGCTTTCCTTTTCCCTGCACATCCCGTTACAGGTCTCTACAACTTTATTAATTCCAGTAAGAGTCTCGCCTTGGTTACAGTCTTACTGGTTGCAAAGTCCGTGCTGATCTTCCTGGAAAAGGTGCTTGTATTGGATGCATTGTCCTCGAATGAGTGTAACTAATAAAGTTTGTGTCTTGACATTGTCTCCATGAGGTTTTGTTTGTTTTTTTTTTAAGGTGTCTGTCTCTGTACATTTTGTTTCTGCTTTTCCCTTATTTTCCCAATAGACAAGTTCCATGAAAAATAAGAAGCTGGAACCCAACTTGCATTTAGGAATGTTCCTAGGTAACTTAAAGTTAGATACAAATCACTCAGCCAGATCCCATTTTGTGATTATAGCTTGAATCTGATTGTATTTCAATGTTTTAGAACTGAGATATAGCTTTTTTTCCTCTGAGACAATAATAGTTTGCATTTATTGAATGCCTTTCATCCAGAGATCTCAAAGGACTTTACTAGAAACAATAAAGCTTGAACTACTCAGTAACATTCTATTTTCATTTTGGATATTGTTTTCTCACTGTTCTATCTCACTCAGGTGATTAAATTTATGCATGTGATTTTATTTTCCTTTACAAGCTACATGAAGTCTATCTACCTGACTTGGAGTTTATTTCTCTTTTCAGTATTAAATTTTCAGTATTAACTTTAATTACATGGACTCAAATGCATACATACAACCTAAAATACCATCTCACTCTATTGCAGTCTTTCCATCTTAAATCAATAATCTTAACTGTATAATTATAATAAAGAAATGCAACCAAAAATATTATAAGGAATGTAAAAAGAGTGAAGAGAGTATCAGTGTGCTTATTCTGTTAAAACCAAGGAAAAGCAAAGGTAATCAGACTGCTGACTACAGTCTAGCCAGCGGTAATAATCCCCATTTCATCAAGTACATTTTAAAAACTGTGTTTCACATTCCTCTAAAGCAGCTTTGCACATGTCACAGCACAAATTAGTGAAGTCTAAATTTCAGCTCAAGGCTCCATGTGTCATTTAATGGCATACACTTGCTAACTGTAGCCAAAAGCAGACTTCCATCAGGGACACTGAAACTCCTCATTTACATAAGAATGGGAAGTTAATTGTGCTACAGATATTCTGGCTTCCCCAAGGAATTCATTAAGCATGCTGAACTTGGTGAGAATATAACTTAACTGACATTTCTAGGAAAGCAGGGAAATTCAACTTCAGAAACACCACCTTCGGAAGAAAAATAAATTGTTTAATATTAATTTGATTCAAACCTTTCTGGACTGTGTGTGGAATACCTATTACACTCTCATTTCTGGAGTAATTTTCTAAATATATGTAGTTACTTAGAGTAAGTTTTCTTCCCTTTCAGTATAGGATACTGAGCTAGTCTTATTATTTGACAAGAGGATTTACACTCACATTTGCTGCTGAGGAATTAAAAAAGAAAGGCTGGGTGACATTTTGCATCTTATACATGTTGTTAGTAAACAAGTACTTGGAGCATTTATTTTTAAAAGTACAAAAAATTATACAAGATATTTATTTCAGTATTATAATATAACTATATAAGTTGTAAAAATATAACACTAAAAATGCTTTTATAGGTAAGATGCAATCTCCAACAAAAAGTTGTAACATTTCTTATATCAAAAGAGTCTTATTGTGAAGACCTTGCTTTCGCAATTTCCCCTACAAGGGCTGTGGTCAACTGAAATAGTTAGAAAATATTCCAGTGTAATAACAGTTTTTTCTGACAAAGATTTTTTTTTCTTACAAAACCTACTATTTTGGACTGAATTTTTATTAGACAGAAAAAAAATTTACTAAATGGAGAGGAGGGATCTGTCTATAAGTTACAGGCATTTTATTTAATTCAAAAATCATTTTAGCTTTTTTTCTGGATTATGGAGGAACTATAAAATCATGTTTTTAATGATCTAGTCTGAAAGAAAGCTAATGCATTCTTCTCTCGTTGCACTGACGTATATATACACTATATCAAAACATTTATATTTCCATACATTGAAGAGTCTTTACCTATTTTCATTAAGTTTTATTTTATGCATGCGCATTCACTGCTACAGCTTTCTTGTCAGCTAAAGAGTTTTTCCATGCAATACTATGAAGACAATAGTAATAATTTGTTAGTTATTCCCTGCAATAAGATTTTAACTTTTTTAACAACAGATGACACATCAACTTAAAACTATATACTTCTTATGCTTATTTTTTACAGGAACTTTATCTCCTAATTTAATTTTTATCAGCAGACTTGTAATATTATTGCTGTCATTAAAAAGCAGCTTTAGCCAGTCATGGCATTAAATTGACTGAATGTTAATAACCCTATAATTTTGTACAAAAAAAAAGAGGAAGACTTTTTTCGTTGCAATTAATTGGTTTTATTGCCATTATAATTGTGAGAACGTATTCACAAGGGTGTGTGTGTGTGCATAGTGAGTGCGGAGGGAAATAATATATTTATTCTTTTATTGTTTCAAATTTCCAATTGTATTGTAAATGGGTATGTCGTATAACTCACTGCAATTTCATACCACAGTATGCAATCAAATAGAATAGTTCAATATACAAATACTATATACCATAATATTGCCTTTCTGAACTAAGTTTTTTTGTAAAAAATCCTATGATAGGGATGAATCAAGTGTACAATGTACATTTCACTATTTCAAATCCATTTACAACTTTTATCTATAAACTTAAGTAGGGAGAGCTGCAGTAGAGAAATAGTAATATCCTTAATTTAGGGAACAAGGTGTATGGATTGAAGGATAGTAAAAGGACAATATTCAGTACAAATCTGAAAAGGTCAGGAGGGAAATAAACAGCACAATAACAATAAATAACACAGGCTAAATTAGTCTGCAGTGCTGTTGACTAGCATGAACACTATTAAGTGGCAGAACAGAGAGAAGTCTTATGAGTCCTTTTCACTGAAGTTTAAAGCCTAAAAAATAAGATGGGTAACGACAGTGCTTAACATCAGTAAAATGTCTGAAAAAACAGGTATCTCCTAAACCTGCTAAAAGGAGGATAATCATTGTGTTATAGTATTACCAAACTGTCACCTTTATAGGAGTGATGCAGTAGGGATTACAGGGTAGGGAATAGTACTGTATATGAAGGATACTACAGGAAAAAAGAAGCTCTTCAGAATCTTTGTGGGTGGCATTCATAATTAAAATATTAGGATTGGGCTATCAATGCCCTAAGCAGGGTGAGTATTATAGTCAGGAAATTTTAAGTGAAATTAGGGAAGCTTCAGAATTAGTAGGACTAGCAATAAGAGTTCTAGTTAGCCACACGTAGGCTAGACTAATGCCTTGCCAACAAGACACGCAGAGAGGCTGCTTTCTAGAACTAGTCTTGGAACTCACAGGGAAAGATGCCATTCTGGTCTGGACTCCGGTAATAACACCTAGGATTCAGTACAAAGGATATTAGTGAAATATTAATATGATAAACACAACAAAATTAACATTAGAATTGTAGCAAAATAAATTGAGGAAGTTACTTACTTTCAAGAAGGGGACTGCAAGAAAATTAGGAAGGGAAGAAAAAAATAGCACAAGAAACTCAAAGAACCTGTCTAAATATCAAGTGGTCTAAAAGGACCCAGCAGGGTGTTTTTATAGAACCAGGTAACAGTATATACCACAACTCAGAATGAAAGTGGAATGTCTCACTCCCCACCCCCTCCAAAACAACACCCTATCACCCAAATTAAAGCCCTCACAGTGGCAGAGAAAAGGATCTCCCAACATATTCTTGTATGCTGCATGTCCTAGAACTACGGAGAAGTATCTATGGATAGTTAGGATGGATGTGAAAGGTGTTCAGCTGGAGGTAGATGAAGAGCATTCCTTCCACCTACTGGTAACTGAAGAATCACACAGATATCTAGCATAGCCATAACCAAAAGTCCAGGACATTGTATTGCATGTAACTAGGCCTTTATTGTGTGCAGAGGCTGTCAAGTTTTTGAGGAGTGGGCAAAGGATGTTGAACTAGCATCAACAAATGGACAAGCCTAGGGGATGGATAATGATGTGCATAGTAATATTATCAGCTGAGAACAGAACAAAAGACCTCAGTTCAAAAACTCTGAGTGTATCAAGGAGGCATCAGTGGTTAAGATAATAATTTCCAGTTTCCCCTGTGTGCTGGTTTGGGCTGGTTCACAGTAGCTACTACAGGGTTACGTGTTTGGATTTGTACTGAAAACAGTGTTGATGATGCATAGACTTTTTTGTTATTGATGACACATAGACTTTTTTGTTATTGATGACACATAGACTTTTTTTGTTATTGCTGAGCAGGGTTTCCACAGAATCAAAGCCTTTTCTGCTTTTCTTACTGCCGTGCTGGCAAGGAAGTTGGGGGTGCATGGGAGTTTGGGAAGAGACACGGCTGGGACAGGTGACCCAAACTAGCCAAAGGGATATTCCAGACCATACGGCATTATGCTCTATACATGAAGTGGCGGGAAGAAGGAGGAAGGGGGGAATTACAGAGTCATAGGATATTAGAATATGCTGAGTTGGAAAGGACCCATCAGGAACATCGAGTCCAACTCCTGGCCCTGCACCAGACACCCCAAGAGTCACCCCCTGTGCCTGAAAGCCTTGTCCAAATGCTTCTTCTCTCAGGCTTGGTGCTGTGACCACTTCACTGGGGAGCTTGTTCCAGTGCCCAGCCATCCTCTAGGTGAAGAACCTTCTCCTTAATATCCAACCTAAACTTCCTATTGTGGAGGTTTATTGTGGAGGTCGTATTGTGACTGAGCTTCAAGCCATTTCCTTGAGTCTTTTCCATATTGTGGTGCCCAAAACCATACCTTATGAGGTGCAAATAAAGGACAGTGCATCTACTCCTTAAAGCAGATGTAGAAGTTAATAAAAGCTTCCTGAAATTCTCTTTAAGAAGGTGTGGAAAGTCACAATACTGCTCGTTCCATTCTTCTTTGTACTTATATTTAGGTTTTCTATATTTAGATACTGACATAGTTGATCCTTCTTCAGGCAGAAGAGATTCACTTTGTTGTCTTCCAACATCTTCAGACAGTTATACTGCAAAATCTAACCCCTAGACACTAGTCCAGACAATTTAAAACAAAAACTGTAAAATATTGAAGCACTTTTCCATATTGAAACATAAAATTATGATATATTTCTCTGAGTGTAAAATTATCAGGTTTAATCATCTTTATGTTTTATGCATTATGTACTTGTTTATGAAAAGTATGCAAAAGAAAGCAATCATCTTTTCTTGCAAATTAAGGAAGAACTGAGTTTATTTCATATAAAAGTGTTCTAAAAATGTCTCCTTTTTTTCAAAATAACATTTCTATCAAATTTTAAAAGGCATGATTGACAGCACCCCAAACTGAACTTTTTCTTAGTAATACAATGGCAGGGCAAATTATTCTTTATCTACCAGATGACATAGTTTTTGATCACAAATGATTCATATTTAGCTTGAAAAAACATATCTAAGGAATTTTTAAAGGACCCTGTATTATTTATCTGCCTCATGAAATAGTTATTTTTGTAATAACATCATTGTACACATTAAACTTATATATATATAAGTTTAATTACTTTATATTTATTTATCTTTGTATAAAAGTTACATTTGAAATTCTACATGTGTGGACATAACTACATAATTACACAGCTTGATCTGAAAAGCAATAAATAAATTATATGCATGGGGCATTTCTTCTGTGCACACAGGGTGACCCACTGAACTACTGCTGAAATGGGTAAAAATAAATTAGTAATTTATACTCTAAATCATCCCTCTGGTACCACCCTTACCAGGAGTATTTATGAAAAATGATTAAGAAGGTAAAGAATTTATAAACGATAGTCATTTTAAGTGAATTTTTCATTTCTATGACTACATCCTTCTTGGACTCATGTCTTTTGTTATACCATGCATCTTGTTATTCTTGTGGTTATATTAATTCATTGATTTTTTTCAAAACATTGTTTGCATGTGCAACAAATTGATCTCTGAAGAGCTGCATTTCTTTCAGTTTCATTCCCCATATATTTCTAATGTCAAATGCATTTCACCTCTATAGCAGTACCTTGAAGGAGTGATCACGCTCCTGTAATCCCTTCTTCTTTACATCAGTCAGCATAAGGAGGTTTTGACAACTGATGTTTCAGTTAAGCACTAAAATCTGAATTAAAATATATTGCTTATTTTGTACTCGTACATTTTAGCCAGTTAAGTTTTAATATTTATTAGGTAAGTGAAAGCAATTCTCATTATACAAATAAAAGCATAAACATGTGAAACAACTCCCAGTTTATGTGCATCTTAAAATAGAGCTGTTGTAAATCTGTCTCACAAATTTATTTTCCTGTGTTTATTTTACACCAAAAAATACATCAGTAACTCTTAATCCTTAAAGCTATGTTTAATTTGTACACAAAAATAATGAGGTAGGATAGGATAATTCTGTAAATAAAGAGAGCTCAAGTCTTCTGGCTAAGACATGTTAAATAAACTGCCTAAACATAAATCTCTTTCTTGTTTAATGTCCTTGAAAATTAGATATTTCTGACTTGTTTTTCTTTACTGATCAGAAACTTTTATATTATGAAACCTTCCTGTTTGGAAAAGTCTCCAAAGTCTTGGGTGCCTCTGTGTTGATAAATACAGGAAAATCAGACAGTAAAGTTCAAGCACTGGACCCCATCCTTTCCATGCTGCTTAATTGTTAACTCATGTCCTAGTTCTCCTTTGAATCTCTATAGCTATCTTTTTTCCCAAGAATTCTGTTGCAAAAAGAGTCTTTCAGGTTAATAGATGTAAAAAGATCTGTACCATAAACTTTGAAGTACCCTTCCATCTTTGTTCCATCTTCCGTTTAATAGCAGAGAAAGACCTAATGAGAAAGATATTGAAAAAAACCCAAAACACCATAATATTCAGTGACTGAGTATGAAAAACCCATGATCTTTTCAAACTATATTATCAATTTAAAATAAAAATGAATGTGTTAAAATGTGTAAGAAAACACTGGAGAGAAAATTAGGTCAATTAACAAGTGGAGGAGAAATATGATCTCCCAATAAAACTAATTTATAATTAAAAAATAATAAATATATAATACTCTGAGCATCTGTGTAAACAGTGCTGATTACTCATTCAGATAAAATGAATACATATTGTTTGGCAAAACTGTAAACCATCAGACTTACTGATACTAGAAAAGACTGAAGACAGTATTCAAATAGATTTCATTATAAAATTTCAGTCTCTCTTCGATAAAGAATCCTTTAATAATGATTTCCTGAAAATACGCAGGAAATCAGGAAAGAGAAAAATTAAATGCCACTTCATGCTTGAGATACTCTTTTAACTAAATGGACAAGCAGTGATGATGTATATACTACTTAAACAGAGAGATTAATGTGCAAATTACAGAACTATTCTATTATGAATTTTTTCAAGAAACAGTATTTCTATGATATGTAATAAAATAAATATTGTTAGATTCGACAGGTATATTTTGAAAGACCTGAGTCTACCTTTGGCTTCAATAGATGAGCATTTTCCTTTTAAAATTTATGTGATCTTAGATGTGAAAAAAGATACTTTATAATTCAGGAGATATTCACTAAAATATTTTTAATTTTTACCTTTTATGTTATTGGTAGGTAGAAAATTTCTGATGTCTTACAGGTTAGTGGATATTTTAAAAAATCAGTGTTAGAGATTACCTGTATACATTCTCTTTATTTTACGTAGATAAACCTATACTTTAAGAAGTGATTCCTCTCTACTTTCATTTATTTTATCCGATATGGGACCATGAATTTTCTTACAGTAAACTGCATTTTTTAAGAATTCATAAAAATCTTATGGAAAAGTTTGATCACTAAATACCCTATGAATTGAGAGAAATAATAAAAAAAAGTAAATTAGAAGTAGTCGACAGCTATACTGCAACATTACTTCTTTAAATTCTGTCCTCTTTGAGACACAGAAATATTCTCAAAGAAATACAGAAAATATAGTATATGTGAAATAGGAGAAAAAGCATAGAAGACATCTAGCTAACAGTGTAATGCAAATAGTTTAGGTAAAAAAATAGTTTAATATGAAAATAAACTTGGGAGAATTCTCATGCTGCATTGGTTGATGGATTGTAAGAATACCTAGGACTTACATGGGGAGTAAAACTCCTGCTGTGCCACCCCATACAAAATTAATATCACTGTTGTATTACTATGCTATTTACATTTTTCAAATACCTGCTGGGAATTAGAAAGGATTAGCAAATCATCATTAAGAATGTTCCCATGTTAGGTAAGACTGGCTCTGGTTAGACATTTATTTCAATAACTGTGTTTCCTCCCCTTTTTGCAGTCAGTGGTTTTAGAAACAATAATTTATTAATTTATTTTTTTTACTTGCAAACAATTTGGATATCTTATTTCCTGGGTGTTTTCTGAGGAAAGAGGTTTCATTATAATTATACATATTAAGAGGGTTCAAACTGATAAACAGAGAAGAAAAAACCTGCTAATTAACTGAGCTGCAGCATCAGCCCAGTTGCATAACTGTGATTTCCTCAAATCCTGAGTTGAAAACAGATTTTGTGAAGAATCCCTAAATAATGCAGAATAGGGAGCAGATTGAACTCCACCTTTGTATTCACTTAGTTTTTTTCATTCTGCCATAATTTCAGCCTTTTCAGAGAATTGATGTATTCTATCTGCATTAAAACATCTTAAAGGCTTCACAGAACACTCTAGGAATTTAAATGAGGCAGTAGTGAGCAAATTATACTGATTTTATCATTGCATCTTCCCTTGGAGTGTAAGAGTCCCATCAGAAGATACAGTACTCTGCTTCTAGCTGATATTTTTAGCATAACTATTCTTCACATTTAACCTATTTGAGACTAGTAATGAAAAATAGTCCTACCTCACCCAGCTAATTTCATTCTATGGAATGAGACACACAAAACCAGAGGAAGAAATCCATTCTGAGGTACTATGTTAGAAACAAGTTGCACTTTCTTGACTTGTTAAGATAAAATTTGTAATGGGCAAAAAGACAACATAATTTATGGACCCAATAATTTATTGCTTATCCAATTAAAGCAAAAATTACGGATATTTCACTTAAAACGAAATTTATACATCAGAAATCCATAATCTTCCATTAAAATAATTAACAAAAATCAGAGAGAAATAATAATTCAATTAAAAATATAATATACAAGCTGTGCTATCTTATTGCCACTCCACTTTTCTGACTTTCTTTTTAGTCCTTTCCATTGATGAAGGATCCCTGAGCAGTCTTTCTGAGAAAAGCAAAGCAGAGAAGCCTCCATGGCTAAACGTTAACAACCCAAATTCCTGGTAAGTCAAGATTAATGCTGATGGCATCAGTATCTTCCTTTTGGTTTTCTTCAGTTTTGAGTTTGTGTTTTTCAGTTTGTCAGCTTCTCCTCCATTCCTCAGCAGGTCTAACCCCTCTAAATTCTTAGCAATCTTAAACCCCAAGAAGGGTCTCAAAGCCCTCCTGAGCCTTCTACTGCTCAGAAATTTTTTTCCCAGAGATTTCAGTTCTACTTGAAGTCCTTGTGTAAGATTAATAGAGAGACAGTGAAAACAGACCTGTAAAAGCACCTCCTAATCTCTCAGGCTTTCACCTTTTATGGTGCAGGAGAGTTAAAGGTCCAAGAAAAAAAGTCAAAATCATTAGCAGAGCTGATTGCTCTTCAGAATCTTGATCTCTTTTTCCTCCATGTCATAGTGATCCATCCCTTGTTTAGAAAGCAATACCCCTAAATGTTTCCACCGGGGAAATCAAAGGCTCCACTTCAACCCCTGACTTTTATACTCAATATCATTCAAAGTCAACAGCCTGGTTGAAAACCCATATATTCAGGACCACTAGTCATTCATCATTAATGACTCTTGATTGTTCCATCACCTTTTCTCAGTCTTTTTATTTGGTGCCAAATGTATGCTACAAAATTTTTGTACCAAAGCCCAAAGGTAATTTTAGCAGGATGTAGAAATAGCAAATGAAGGTCACAGCAAAGTGTATAGTCTCAGAAGCAAGATCGAATTTACTGTCTGACAAATGATACTCCCAAACACTTCATCTTTTCATCTTTATTAAGCTATATTTTCCTTACATTCTGTGTTTAATTTCAGGTCCTTTTATCATATGATTTACCTGAGCATTAAATATAATACCAGTGTTTTCAAAGAATAAAATTTGATCCCTAGTTGACTTAGTAATATTAGTATGATGTAATATTAGTATTATGGGTAAGAAAAATAGAAAATTCAGGTAAGACAAAGCAATTTTATTGGTATAATTTACCTTTACTAAAATATGATTTTAGAAATAACATGACTTATTTTACTTAGTTTTAATTGGAAGAAGTAAAATTCTGTATAAATTTACAATACTGTTCTCCTTGAATAGCTTTATCATGTAGTTGCAATTAAACTGGAAGCAAGATTTTTTCTAGGATGGAAAACATTTCAGTAATGATTTTAACAGGAACACATTTGATAAAAACATAATGAAAGTTAAAATACATAATATTATGTAGTATATGGAGGACTATACCTCCATTGGCTGTGAATTCATCTCCCAGAACCAGAAAACTCATTTGTCAAATAAAGTGTAAATTCATACCACGTACATCCATAAGCATTGTACAATTTACCTAAAAGATCAGCTGACACTGCAAATTTTTTTTTTTTAAATTATCCTAGGCACTTTTGATAGGTTTCAACAACAAGGTAAAATTGATGTAAAGTTCTACATAAAAAGATCCTGGCTGCCTCCCTTTCATATCCACTTTCTATTAATGAAAAGCATTGTATGGTATATCTGACTATACATGTAACTGTACAATTTGATAGAATCTCAAATTATTAGCAGCAGCATAAATTTTGATGGATAGTCTTCTGTTTTAAAATAAAAATTTCAACCATGTGGTACTTACAATTCAGCTCTCAAGCTGCAGCCTTTTTCAAAAATTATAAAGTTTGCTGCTGGGGTACATGAATTATGTCACTCACTGTATGACAGCAATATCATCTCATTTGCATCGTTTCAATAGAGAATATTTCTAGATGTTCCATGTGTTGGACTCAATGATTTTAGATATCTCTTCTAACCTTAATAGTTCTATGAATCCTAAATCCACAGACGGGCTTGGGGGGGGGAAGGGTGGGGAGGAAGCCCCTGGAACATTCCACAAGTAATTAACATATCAGGCAGAAGATCATTGGTGTAACATCCGACCAATAACAGCAACCCCTGGACGACGATTGGACTATAATGGGCCACACATGAGCCAATCAAGACAAGGATTGAAAAATAGACCAATCAGAACTGAGGACTGGGGTATAAGAACTGTGTCCATGCCTTGCACGAGGTCCTCCTTCTGCGGAGCACCCAGCATGTGTATGCTACTGGTTTTTTTTGCTCTGCTTTTGCTGCGGGGGTTCGGGGTTATCCTGATACCTGTCCTTGAGTGCCAGTTCATAAATTCTTCAATTTTCAAAAGAGTGAGACCGTTCATTTCTCACAACTCTGTGGATTTTTAGTAAAGGGTATGTTAGAATGTAAGAGTCATCTGGACAAAATAAACTCAACAGTAATGGCTGTGTCTAAGGTAAATTGAAATAAAGGAAAAATTGAGATGAACTTTTCTTTTTCCTCCTGCATCTTATGTATCAAGAATTTGCTATTTATTCTGTAGCTATACACAAACTACTGGCACTAGCCACTTCTTGTTAAACATGCTTGAGACTTGCTTGGCTTCTTTTCTGACCTGACATAGTGTTGCAGAACATTGTTTTTGAATAGTCAATTCTTAAGTAACTTATATGATTTGGCAAAATAAAAAAAAAACCAAACAGATTCCAGTTAATATCTATACTTCATCAATCATCTGAAAGAGCTTTTCAAGCTTACTACAGATGCTGTTTCAGTGCCAGGGTATGAGAATTGTGTGACAAATAAAATAATGTAAAGTACCATAAGTAAATTAAACTCTTACCCATACAAGTTTTGCTGGGGAGACCTAACAAAATCTGTAAGTGTGCCAATTACTTGATTAAATAGCCAACCCTGAAATAACTAAAAATTTATTTCTTGCATGTAACTTGAATTATGTAAGGAATTATGTGAGGTCTTTTATGGGAAACACTTTGTAACATTATCACAACATCCAAGAAGAATGATAAATTACTTGAAGCCCCCAGGAAGAATTGTAAATAAGAACATATTTTCTACACAGCAAAGATTCTGATTCTCCTCTTCACTCTGATTCCTATAAACAAACATTCCACGCATTTCAGTGAAGTTACTTACAACAAAAAAAGGAAGAAAAAAGGCTACAATTTAAAAAAAATATATTAGAAGGGAGAAAAAAGAGAAAAAAGAATGGGAAAAAAAGAAAGGAGGCAGGGAAAGGGAAAAGGAAAAGGAAAGGGAAGGAAGGAAAAAGGGAAGGGAAAGGAAGGGAAGAAAATATCCTCGAAATACGTTCAGATATAAGCCATGAAGTAGTTAAGTAAAGTCCATATATATTTAAGACTTAACTATATGTCCATACCGTTTTGGTACGTGAACTATTGCCTTGTGTTGTTCTCAGAAGGTGTTATTGGTCTTAAAATCATCATTCTTAATTATAATGGTTATGAAGATGAGGAAGAATTCCTAGTTCCATAAAAGTGTCTCATTCTGTTCAAGGAAAAATGTGGTATTTTTTTCATACATTTGCCTCTAATAAATTCGAAAGTCAGCACTCCCATTCATGTGCCCTTAAATCTGTTTTATAATCAACCATGGCGAAGTAGACACATGTGAAGTACAGCTAAGATTGTAGGTGGGCTGACTGATCCTATGTGCATTTCTGTCTTTCTGCACAGACTACAGAAGATGCTCAGGGCAACTCTTGCAGCTAGATAGGATACATATAGGGCCCAGTGATGGATTTTGTAATCCACATGTCATCCACAGAGATAAGTGGACACTCTGTCCACGCGGAATCAATGGCAGATCAGTTTTCTTAATTCTGCTTTCGGTTCTGAATGCTTAAAATTTAGTAGTAATCTGACTATCCCTGGGAAGAGGGCGCTTAGTGGAAAACAGATTCACAGGTATTTTTCTCTATTATTTATTTTCTGTTTATTGTCAAGGAGTTGTCTGGAGCCCTAGGAACAGTTTGATGTTTTTAATCCCCACTGACAAAGGAAAATCATTATACCTCTAATGAAAAGGGTAAAAAAGCTGGAAAAAACACGCATTTTAATTTTTCCTAATGCCTTCCAAGATCTCTTGGTACTCAGTGCATTGTAGCACATCTTGAGATAAGAGTCTAATGATTCCCTGTCCTATCTATCAGGAGCAGCTGACTGTGTTACAGTTTGTCTAAGTTTCTGAGTAAAAGTAAGTAGGAGCTTATAATGCTTTTCTCTTAATAGAGAAGGCTTTATGATGAAAGTATATATGTTTAAGGGAACTAGGTTTTACTCCAGAATATTTTAAAGGATATAAAATATGGACACTAAAGGACTATGACTATTCTTGCCATAGGACAGAAAGTTAAGTCTGTGAGACAGAATCTCATCTTTAGTGCCTCACTCAGCACTGTGAATTCCACAAAGCTGGGAACTTAAACTATAGTTACAGCAACTCTTCTTCTGATACCTGCCTAAAGCTTAAATCCCACTGAATTTTCATAAGATTTGGAACCTTGAATTGTTCTTTATATGTGTCTATATATGTCTATATATATGTTCCTTATATGTATCTTTATATATGTCTATATATATGTGCTCTATAAAGAATAAAATCCAGAGAAGTATATTATTAGTTCACATTTGATACTTAAAATCCCCCTGAAATGCATGTGAAAGACACATTCAAAAATTTTAATCTAGAATATTAACCTGTTCTAAGGAAAATAATTTATGATATTTTGATTAGATCTTGAAATAATAATAAATCACACAACCTGCAGAATGAGACTTACTCACGCTTTCATGGAATGTGATAAAAATGGAAACAAATATTATCCATGTTTTTAAATTTACCAAATCATCAGTCACTATTTTATTTAGTGCTTATAAGACTTTTGGGCAGTGACCATACCTATATATACACTTAAGTATTCATTAATTGATTGCCATTCTAGACTGCAATGGAAAACTTAACAAAGGAATATCCTGGTCATAGAATTTTATCTGCATGATCAAAACCACTATTGTATTTAGAAAAGAAATATCAAAGGAGGAAGATCCTTTTTGTAATGATGAAAAAAGCCAGTTCCTTCAAGTTTTTGAGTTCTTTTGAAACATGAAAATTATTGGAAAAAATAATGTGATTATGAAGATACTTTTTCAAGAGAAAACTCTGAAGCTTTGGCAGATGCTTCAAAACATTTTTCAAAGACAGGAGTTAACTTTGAATTTTTAGTTAGAAACATACTGAGCTCTATAAAACTTCTTAATGGCAAAAAAAGACATTTTTAGCAATGAAAAGCAATCTCTCCATATCTTCTGTCATATGAGGATGCGAACATGAACGGCAAATTATACGGAATGTAGGAAAAAAAACATTTCTTCCTTTGACTATACTCCTGTTGCTGTGCCCTCCTGATTTTTAAAACCCCTCTGTCACTACATCTCAGAAATGTACACTGGCATTTATAATAGGCCTGAGTTGGTGACTTGATCCGTAATAGCATCATGACAAGAATAGCAAAAGAAAATCAATAGATATGTCTATCTTAAATTTTTGAATTATTTTCAAGGAATGATCAAATAAAAAGTGTGAACAAAAACTTCAGGATGTATGTCTGCAGAAGTAAGTGTCATCAGAATCATCAGATTGCTTCATTAAGTCATTTTGAGTCAGGAGTTTTATATAGTTGGAAATGGACTGCTGTAAAAATACGTTTGAAACCACTTAACAGTGATGATTAAAAGAAAAGGAAATTCAGTTCAAGACTCAAGTCTTTTTACCTACCTTAAGAAAATACAAGACATTAACTTCTCTGTTGCTGCAAACACTATGAGGACTTACAAAATTGGGTTTGTTTCAGTACCTATACATTAATTTTCTTTTACGTCTTGTGATTCATCATTATTAGAAATGGCATTGTCCAACAAATAATGGCACAGAGCGTAAAGGATCCATCCCATGTTAGACGTGAAGCATCTGACCGTCATTTATGTTCCTTTATTTCATTAATTAGGAGAAAATACACTATGGGTCCAATTCATCTACTTTGAAATGAGTGTTCCTTTCTACTATAGTAGCAGTCTAGATGACTGCTGTAAATACACAGTTATTTCCTGGGCATCCTCAGTCCAGCAAGATCAGCATCTTGTTCTTGATATCTTGTCTGACAGTCCATAAAACATGCCTTCTCTTGTACTTCAATTCCCTATCCTGCCCAGTTTTTTTACGCAGTTTACTTAGATTGGAAGCTATTGGCTAGGAGATTTTTAGTATGTCTCTGAATACTGCTTAATGGAAATAGTTTTAATCCTAATTTCTGTTTCAGGTGCCACTGAAATATGATTTCTTCTATCTCTGAATATGTATCCTCAAAAGGATTTCTTTTAGAATAACACGATTTTGTGTGTAGTATTGTTTCATTGCATGACATTGGAAGAGATAAATTTTCTTGCCTATCCTTTTTTAGTAGAACAGTGCACACTTTACTTTTAAAGATTCCACTTCTTATTTCCTACTAAGACAAATTTTCAATACAAATCAAAGATAGCTTTTTTTTCCTGTTTTTCAGAAGTCCTAGCTACAACATGACAGTCTTCTGACCCATTCAAATTTAAATTTCAAATTGTGATGTAGCTGTGATTCAATAACATTTTAACTTTACCTTCATAATCAATAAAATAAGAAGATAGGCAAGTCTGTTACTGAAATACTCTTCTAAGTAAAGCTGCCATGCCATTCTGAAATAAATGACTGAAATAATACTCACACATATAGCTGGTTTGTTTAAAGCTCACAAGAAGGGTGTACGCTCACAAGAAGGATGTACACTCACAGCGTTTATATATATGCACTTATTAGGTGTGTTATTCTACCTAATAAGTGTTACACACATAAACTAGAAAACTCACTTATTTCACTTATTTTACGTACTTGTGTTCTGATTTTCTTTAGGGAAAGGATGTTTTGGGCTCTGCTACTGAACACAGAAAACATAATGATTAAAAATTATGTTTGTTTTTCGCTTGTGGTTTTTTTTAACTTCTTTTTTTTCTCCCCCTCCTCGATCTAAACTCATAATATCTAAGTAATTAAAGAATAAGGAAAAATTATGCTGATCAGAAATAATGTTGAAGAACATCTATTTCTTCTAAACAGTCCTTCCTCTCTCTGTCAGTTGCTTTTACCTCTGATTATTGAAGCATATCACTTATTTCTTTTACTAGTAGTATTTTATATAAGATCAGAAAGGAGTGTAGCATTTTAGAAAGAGGCAGGGTACACAATAAATTAAAAACCCTGTGTTAACCCTTGTAGAAATGAAGAATCCAGGTAAAAAAATATTAGGATCTGTGCTGGTTCATTATTTCATTGCACTTTTTTCCTTGTTTTTTTTTTTTGTTTGGTGTGATTTGTTTGTTTGGGGTTTTTTACCATGTTTTTTTCACAGTAACTATTTAGGACAATTTCAAAATATATCTTATTTATCATCATGTATGCCACTGTATTACTTCATTTTAATACATTTATTATGTTAGTGATGAATAAATGCATTTCGAAATAGGAAAACTTTTACTGAAAAGTTGATTTCATTTTTATTGAAAAACAGCAACAGACTTTCAGTGTTTATTTGATTGTGCTATTTTTTTTCTAAACACCCATCACTTCTTGTATACTCATCAGCTTTTTGAGAAGAACTTGATGGAAATAAAGACTGAAAATGAAAAAGACAGTCTGCATTTCTTTCTTTTTTACCCTTATAAAGTGTGACGGAGAATGATATACAAAAATATTAAATATTCAATGCTCGTTATTCACAATATAGTGAAAATTAGAATCCATAAATCTCTAGCACACAGCTGTTGTAAGTATTTAAAAATACAAACCTGAAATGAAATGTGTGTCAGCTTAATGATTGGTCTGAAGCAGAATGATCTGAAAAATAGTCTCTGTGATTTTCACCCTGCCAGTTCACCATGATTTATAAAAAATATGTTAGGTCTTATTTCCATGAATTTAATCATAGATAAATAGTATGTCCTTGTTCTCTCCTTCAAGAAATGGAACATTTTGGACCCCAAAAACTTGAAATCATAAAATAAACTTGAAACTCATAAAATGGATGGTCATTAACAAACTTTCCTGAACATATTAAATTTTTGTTCTTGTCTGTCAAATGTGGTTCCCAGATTTCTTAATTCAGCCACCATTTTATTGAAAAAGTTCTTGTTTCAGAAAACATTCCCTATTCTTCAAAAAACCTAGATAGATTCTTAGCATAAATCATGCAGCTAATTGCTACTAACTTCTATGGAACATAGGCATGGTTTTTATATTTAAGCTGTTGGAAAAAATGCGTCAGTGAATCAAGAATTATTGAACTAAGACCCTTAACTAGTGTTTTGATAGCTTGCAAAACATTATTTGATGGTTCTGTTGTTCATGTTTATTCCACTCTTCTTTATATTATTACTGCTACTAGCAAATGGATCTATGAAAGAGTTTTCCAATCGCCAGCACTGTGGTCTTTATGTTCAAGAGCCCCTTAAGAACCTTACAAAGCTCACAGTTTAAATTTTTATTATATATTTATATGCTGGCTGTAGAGCATCAAAGTTCATGATCCAGTCTTCCTTACAATTCCAGACAGACAAGGAGAAACATTTACTCCTTTTCTTGAAACATTTATATACTGTGTATATAAGAGGAGCTAGAATCGCAGTGAGACAGAAAAATATCGGAACTCATTTTTCCTTCTGTCAAATTATTCCTTCTGCACAGCTGGGTAAAATTCGGTCTTGCCGTTTCATTGGAAATTTCTGTGTTAGCAGATATATTTATTTTCAAACATGATACCTGCTTTCCCTTTCCCCTTCTTAGTTCTCCTATTGAGGCAACAGAGAGAAAAAAATCTAGTTAAAGTCATTAGAGTCCCCATGCTGAAATATTCTCATCCTGAAACTGAGTGTGTTTGTCAATACACAGTTTGAAAAGCTATTCCATCAATTACTATAGTCAGATTGCATCCTAGACTGCATATGTAGAGAGAAAAAAAAATCTTTTCTTCATCATCGAACTTCTGAACCATTAACACTGATAGCTAGTTCAAAAGAAATGGCAAAAAAAGTGTGCCAAGAATAAAGTCTAGCTCACAACCCATTTTACACTGGGCCAGAGAGAATTGGTTCACGCCTCCAGTACGCTTCACTCTCTAATGACTATGTTTTCTAAACATTCTTGAGTATTCCCAACTCCACACACCCTTTCCTAGGCCAGGTGTCTGCAAGCTATCCTGCCACAGTGATTTATGCCTTCATCATGTCCAGGTCAAAGTATGGTGTGTGAATGCTACACACCAGAGCACACTTCAGTCAACACAAATGCTAACGTTTGCACTTGAACAATCTTCCCTGCAACCCTGAGACTCAGTATTTATTGGATAAAATTAAAGTCCTCATCCTTAGCTACATATTTATGAAAGGATTTCCTTCTCCCACATCCTCATAACATTCCCACCTACCCTCTAATTAAAAATCCAGTAACACAGTTATATTATTAATTCAAACATTGGCTATTAAGTGCTTTTGTGTGAAAGCAAAACTAAATATTAAATATTACAAAAGTGCTGATTTTACTCAGAAATTTTTGTTATTTCCTTCCCTTTTTTAAAATTAAAGAAGTAACAAGTGCCATGTTTAGCTTCATCTGAAATGCTTTGTTAATCTTTAACAAAAAATAATTTAATATTCAGGTATTTTAATTGCTTAAGAGGTGCGAGCTTCAAAATGGAAACCATATCAGAGCATAAAAATCGTAAAAATACAAATTTCTTAAACATTTTTTAAATTACTTTCTTAATATTCCTGCTGTGGTGCTCACTGCCGGCTAGCAGTGACCTATAGCACCGGGCACCACCCATACTGGAGGGGGAGACGGAGGCCAACCGTGTCGCGGGAGGGCAGGCGAAGTCCCAGTTCGGGTTTGCCCTACCCACCGGAGGCAAGGGCATGCTGAGGAGATAGAAATGAGGCGGAGGGGATTCTTTGTGAGAGGAAAAGGGTTTACTGAAGAAGCGAGGGTCCAACAAAAGTCGAGGAAGGGGCACGAAGAACCAAAAAACTGGTTTTTTGACATGGGGTGACATGGGGTTTTATACCCCTTGTGAGAGCATAATAATTAGAGAAAGGCTCCAAAAAGTGCTTCGTCATTATGACTGCTCAACACTTGAAAGGCTCCAAAGGTGCTTTTGTCATTATGACTGCTCAAAACCTGAAAAGCTCCAAAAATGCCTCATCATTTTGTCTGCTTATCATAATATGGGCAGTTTGGACCGTGGGTAGCCCGCCTTGAGGCCCATAAAAAGGAAGGCGAAACTGGTGTAGTCCGGAGGGAAAAGCGAAGGGCAGAGCCCCTGACCTTTGAATTTCCCCCCCCACCACCACCATTGCCTGCTGCGAGACACTCTTGAGGCCTCCTGGAGCCGACGCTGCCCGCCTGAGGAGAACCCCCCTGATCCCGCACCCCTGGACCGGAATGACGAGTGAGTTGTGGAACCCCTACCCTACTCCTGCGTCCCGTGGTGAGAGCACCGAGAGTGGGCCAAGGTTCGGCTGCAGCGGCCGGACACCGCACCTGCAACTCGGAGGACAGGCTGCCGCATTCCAGCCAAACTGCTCCAGAGATCGGAGAAGGCAGATAAGAAGCTTCAAACAACAGAACAAAAAGGGGCTAAAACTGCTTCGCTCCCCCCACCCCATCTCGGCAGTACTAAAGGTGGCACAGTGTGGCGGTGACCTATTTTACGCTTTTCTTTTTTAAGTAACCTTGGCTTTTTT
>VZTD01004958.1:462553-596309 GCA_013397725.1 Rhagologus leucostigma | reverse complement strand
ACTTTTGTGGGGGGGGGGGTCTTGAGGACCTAGTGGGGGTCTTGAGGGACTCCAGATAATGGTAACCTTGACTAGAGTATGCTAGACTACATTTATAATTGCAGTTCTTCAGTTTTTATTGATAGGGTCCTTAGATTAGTCACAGTGCTTGCTTGTTTTACTGTGTATTGGAATCTAGGGCTTGTTAGCGTCTGTTTTTGTACAAACAGCAGTAGTACTACTTCCAGTGGAAATATTTTATTATACTTTAGGTGGTCTCTAGCTGCCAGTTCAGACATGCACAGGTTTCCTCTAAATCCTATGTCTAATTTGTCAGACTCCAAAAATGCTTCTGATATCATATCACATCTCAAATGGAATAAAACAGCTTCATATGGACAGATGAAAGCATAATGCCTGAATTTAATTTGTATTTATTGCACATCTTATTGAAATTGTCAAGTTTATAATCTTTCTCATGAAAGTGGTATTAAAATATCACCAGTCATGGTTTTGTATTTCAGTCAAATGTTATGTCCTAGACTCACTTAATCTAATTTCTTCTAGCTAAAAGTTAAGTGTTCAGGATAAACTAGTCATCTAAGCTCTCTTTATGATCCCTGAAAGGAAATAGGCATTTCCAGAGGCAGTTAATCTCCGTTTAAGATTGATATCATACACATAAGTAAGTTGCCCTATGGAGGAGACTGTTTCTGTCCATGAATGATAAAACAAATCTAGCAGACTACGTGTGTTGAAGACCTTGTTTGTATGTGCTGGAAGATAAGCAAGATAAATCACCACACATCTTGCACCAACCCACTTAACCTTTTTTGCCTTCAGTATGCCATTGGTAATTTAAGCATACTTTGATTGACCTGCCAGTTACAAACCTTGAGGTGATTTGAAACTTGTATAAAGGAAAATTTTTCATTTGTTTAAATTCAGGAAAACTTTCTTTAAAATATATAAATAATCATTTTAAGTAATAAAAGCAACTGAACAACAAGAGCAAAAACAATAACAACAACAACAAAAACAGGAAAAAACCAAACAAAAACACCACCACCACCACGACCACTGGTGTTTTCTGGAGGGCACAATTTATTTTGCATCATCGATTTTAACAGCTGCCAGTGGACCACAGTGTCTATTCTTTAATAGACAGCTCTCCGCAGTAATACTGTGCAGGGGAAAAAGTGGAGCAATTACTCCATCCACTGCTGATGGTTCTTAATCATGTACAGCCATTAGAATCTCTAGTATCTAAGTGGTAGATAAAATACATGATAGAAGTATGGCTGAAATACCTCAAAATGGCTTTCAAACATTAAAAACAAGAAAAAGAAAATGAGTGCTTCAATACAGCAAATTATTAAAAAATGGTTTTCTAATTGAGATTGGTTATAACTGAGGAACAGTAGAGAGACAAGTCATTGCTCATATATTTGCTTCAGAGGAATTAAAGAATACAAGAAAATGAAAATAGTAAATTAAATTAGCCAGATAATTTATACTTGATACATTTCCTTAAATTTTTAACAACTGAAGAGTGGGCTGTATGTGCTAGTTTCCTCTTGAGAGACATTTGCCCTTGATTTCCAAAGATTTAGAATTAAAGAGTGAAGACTAGAATTTTAGCTACCTGAAAATAAGCTACTTTTCTTAACTTCATCTAAGTTAAAAATTCCTACCAAAGGATTGATCTTTTTTCAAAACTTTCTAAGATTTCTTTTCAAGATGGGATAAATATCACTTGAGATATATCTAGATCTTTGCAATGTTCATAGAAGACTGAGTAACTTACAGAAAACTTAATTAAATAGATTCCACATGAAGCACTCATAACAAACACATAACAAAACTAAATAAAGGCAAAGTCACAAAAAAAAGGGCAAAAAATTGGGATAGAGCTGGTTTTGTAACATGTATACCATTTTCTACTACCTATAACAATATTACATTTTGATGTTGTAGTTTATAGTGATAAACAATGGTGGAAAAAGCAAGAGGTGGTGACTGATCCATTTATGTCTTGAAATGAGTGACGTAAATACTAATAAGATATAATTTAGAGATGTACTAGCCAATTATTATCCATGTTTTTATTGGTCTCAGTGAAGCCTTATGGAAGCAGCAGTAATGGAAATAGCCTCCTGAGAATGTTATTTTCACTGGGGAGTCATATTATTGTAGGTGACATAGTAATGACTTGGCCTGTTATGCCTACATGAAAATCTAAAAAAAAGGTAATAATTTTACAGCCAATTATTTGCATAAAATTCTCCAACTTTAACAGACTGGCAGCTACTTCAAGAATATATTTTTCCCTATTTTAAAATTCTATTGTAGTTTAAAATTTAAATGCTCTGTTTTGTAATATATTTATGTACTTTATCAAACCTTTAGTTTTCCAATTTTATGGTTATATTTTGTACATACTAAAGAGGTATCTTCTGTTTTTAATACTATACAACAACTTGTGATTAGACTTACTTACATCTCAAAAAAACAAGTGAGGTTGTGGCAGGACATGTCTACCCCCTCTCTCTACCACAGATGGCCGGTGCATATGCAAGAGATAACTGGGGCGGGTCACAGGCCCAGCACGGGGTATCTCTGGTGCCAAAAGGGCTCAGGCCCTCAGCTAAGAATCAACATTTTAGTCTGGAAAGCAAATGCAGGAAGAGATGAAAGAAATATTCTTGACCAAAAGACACGGTTCTTATGTCTATAAAAGCCCACTCAGTTATCACAGAGGCAGAAGTCTCTTACACATGCCTTGGAAAAGTGTGAGAAGATTTGTCCCTGGAGCTGGACGCAACTCCAGGTCCCTTTCCCTAGGAGTTGAGAGAGAGGATTTTCGATGTGTACTCCATCAAAGAATTGGATGGTAAGAAACACTGAATCCTAAGTTATACAATTTCTTAGCTAGCTGTAAATTTATTGGTACCTTTAACTCCGCATGAATGAATACTAGTATGCCTTTTTATCTTTTCCCTGTGTAGTAATAGCCTGTTTTAAGTGTTATGTCTGTTAGTTTTGTGTCGGTAAATAAATAACTCATTTTATAACAGACTGAATACACCATTATTAAAGAACTTGCGAATGGTAGTGGATTTTGGGGTGCTGGCCACCTCAATAACGCGACTGCCTGCTGCCAGAGGCCTAGGCAACAGACAGGAGCTGGTTTAAACCCACATCATCCATTCATGACAGAGGTGATAGTTATTATATATATATATATAAAATATATATATAGTTATTTCCTATACTGTGGTTTAATTAGAGGAAGAATTGGACCTTTCATCTTTTTAATTCACATTAGTTTTTTGCAAAGAGAGTGAGTTACCCAGATTTGGACTTGGTGTGGTTAATAACACTTTCTGATTTCCTCAACTGATTTTATTTTAAACTCAGTCAATAGTTTAACTGAAGCAAACAACTTTGCTGCATCTTTATTTCTTGCAGTTCTTTAAGAAACATGTTGTCTCCAGTGGTTTCACATGCATTCCAGCAGGAAAAAAAAAAAAGTGTTGGCAGTTTAGAGTGATGCGAACTTAAGCAATCAGAAAAATATACTGGATGATGTGGATGCCATTATGGACAGTCAGTGAAAGATGAGGGCAATGAATCAATCTGATAAATTGTGATTGGCCGTTAAAAGACGAGTAAATCCGAATTGGTTAGGGAATGTTCATAATAGCAAATAATACTACATTGAGGCTGGCCCTGTACATCATTCTATAAAACTGATCCTGATCTTTTAGACCAAGTATCATCAGAAAACATGTAATTAAAACTGTAGATTAAAATGAACCCCTCAAAAAGACAACCGAAAAAACAACAACCCTCCCTCAGCCCGGAACAAATTAAACCAACCAACCAACAAACCAAAAAACCCACCAACAAAAAATCCTGAAACCCAAACAAAAAAAAACCCCACAACTCTAAAAATAATGCAGCAGTGATAGTGGAGAAAAGCAGCACACATCTTTCACCTGTAAGTGTTTCATGTATAATGAAGTCATAAATCAGGCCAGTAAAATGCAAAGGTAATTGAAGATGGCTTGAAAAATAAGCCTGTGTCTAGGCCTTTTGAATCACATTGGTAACAACGGTACAAAACATGAGAGAGATATTATGTTGTAGCCAAGTAAATTTTGCTGACTAGATGGAAAATGGAATGTTTGTAAGTGCACCTGAGTACAAGATAGAAAAACACATTTTTATTAATCAGAGAAAAAAGACTTGAAACTTTACAGAGTTAACAGTTAATGTTTCCTGGTTTAAAGAAGCTAATCTAAATTTATCCTCCTTTCCATACTTTTCTGGATTGGCTGTGCAATTTTCTGACAAACCCCATTCTCTTCAGTCTTCCTTGTCTGTATTTCCTTGTGAGGGAAGTTAAATGAAGAATAATTCTCCATTATTTTTTCTGCCTTTTCTTTTTTTTTCTATGAGAAATGTTAATATAATTATAGAATCATTGATGATCACTAATAATTGTAAGATGTAAGGAGCTTTTTTCTCTACGCTATCCATTGTGACTGCTGCAGTTAACAGCAATGGGGCTTGGATAAAATTCAAGAGCTCTAATGTAAAAACGTACAACAAAATATTATTCTGCATTTCTCCCCAGAAAACTGAAATTAAGTTAATTGAGCTATTTGAATACACAATTAATATAAGGGAAAAAAATACGGGGGAGGAAAAAATTATAGGCTTGATTTAATTACTTAAACCTGAAAAGACAAGAACTTATTGCTGTTTACATCTCACAGGTATTCAAGAGTTCTGTATGGGGAAGTTGCTATAGCATAGGAGGTTTGCAAAGGACCCGTGCCCTACCTGGAGTGTCAGTTGGTTGCTAGGCTACATAACCTTTGATGTTTGAAAAGGCATCAGGCAACTTTGGCAAAGCAAAGAAATCTAGCCTATTGAATAGGAGTGTTTTGATAATAAGTCACTTAAATCTAGATACCTATATGAAGGTTCTGTCTGTCAGCTACATGTCTTAATTCCCATTATAGAGAATGGACATGAGACTACATTTGGTTTTAGACTAAAACAGACATTTTGTGTCATTTGAGACACCACAGTTGGCAGCTGGCATCCCAAATAACCCAGTTGGCATCCAGCTACCTGTCTAGTACATGAAAGTACATGAAAGTGTGTGGATTCTGTGTCACAGCCGTCAGCTCCATTCAGAAGTCTCAGATCTGAAGCACTAAAGATCTGCTTCAGGAAGAGTCAGATTCATCCTCCTGGCTTCACTGAGTATATCAGCTAGAAAATAAAAACAGGTATCTAAAACTACCTGAAATGCTCTTGCCTACCGGTAACAGCCACACAAAGAAGATAAATAGGACAGAGGAGACTCATGACCCAAGTAGCAACAAAATGGTTGCAAGGTGTCTCAAAAAGTGCTAAATGCTGTTTGAGCGATACAATCGATGCCTGTTTAAATAAATCAAAGCCTATGTCTTTAGAGATTTTAAACCATTAAGGAGCTCTTAGCTTCTGCTTACATGTATAGGGTGTGGACCCTTTAATTCTGGTGTCTTAAACTGCATCTGAACTCCATTCAGTAACATCAGTAATATCAATAATTCAGTAATATTAATAGTTCTCCAAAAAATCCCAAAACAGACAGTCATGTCATAGCAGTGATAACGTCTGCATCCTTAACCTCTAGTTAAGTGACTGATAAAATTACTTGCTCTGCCTCTTCATCTGAGAACAGATTTTTGTTTCTTACAATAGTGCTGAATTTTCAGGTTTCTCCAACTCCTCTCTACTGAAGGTAATTTGGATTGTGATGTTTCATATGAATTACTGCCCATCTTGATGATATATATTTTTTTTCCTGTAGACACTCCTGCGTAATGGACACCTTGTTGATCATACTAGCTATGGTCCCATTATCCCATTAATCCCCCTTAGCTGGTGTGTCATTAGGTGCTTTTGCTAGTTGTATTCTCATTTAGCAGTTCGCACTAACCTGTTTAGTGCTGACTATCACCACAGTAGTTTGCATAATCTCCATGTATATATGTTGCTAACTGTTATTTGCTCTAATTTGTAAACTCTCTGGTAAAAGTATACCAGAGTAAAAGTATACCTCATGGGATTTTAGAATAAAGTGAAAATACATGTAAACTCAGATTCCATTTTATAACAGTCAGATCTCCCAAATCTCTCTTGCTAAAAGACAAAACCAGGAATCCCAAACTCAACCTAACCAACAAAATAAAACCCCTCAAAAAACCCCACAAAAATCCAAAGTCTCCTAGAAAGCAAAAAAAATTCAGAATCTTCAGTGCTGCAAAGTGCTGTAATTTCCTTACTCTTAGAAAACTGAGCACAGCTGTCATCCATGCTGTGAGCAAAATAACTTCAACAAACATCATTTTCTCAGGTTAATAAAACACAGTTTTTAACAGAAAACCCTCCAAGCTATTACCATGTAATTGGCAATTAACCTTATCCATTTCATTATAGTCAGTGCCCCAACTTTTCACTGAAGGCAAAAATACTTTTAACCTAGTAGGATGTTATCTCAGTGTTCAGGTGTAAGTAGCAGAATACTAGGTTCATACTACTTCATATACTTCCAATTGTAGGTGGAATAAGTTTTAAAGTAAATGCATGAGAAAGTAATTTTGGAATATGCAGTATAGGTAAAATTAATTTGAAGGTTGTATTTATTGAATGCAAGTGACAAAGTGTTGGCAGAGGGATGCTGCAGGCGTGGCCTCTATGAGGAGGACCATGAACCATCCACCTCAGAAGAAATGAACATTTCCTGGGGAACTGTACCCTGTGGGAAGGGCTCACAGTGGATGAGAGGAAAAATGTGAGGAGGAAAGCATGGCAGAGACAAATTCTTATGGACTGATCACTGCCCCCATTACCTGCACCTCTTCAAGATAAGAAAGGGATAGAGGATTCTGGAATGAAGAAGTGGTATTGAGACTGGGAGAAAGAGAATGGGAGGAGAAAGAAGGGAATGAGATGTTTTCGTTTTTGTCTTTGTTGTTCACTCTTCAAATCTACTTGGCAATAAATTAAATTTATAGTCCTCAAGTTGAGTTTATTTTCTCTTTAATGCTAACTGATTACCGATCTACCTGTATTTATCTTAACCCACAGACTTTTTCATCTTACTTTCTCCCCTGTCCCTTTGAAGTAAAAGAGTGAGAGAGCAACTGGGTGAGTGCCTGGAAGACAGACAGGGTCAACTCATCACACTAGAATATAGCATTTCTAGTCTATAGGTAACCTGCCAAAATAAATATAAATTTGCTAAGAACCTGTAAGATAGAAGTACAATAATTTTAGATTAAAGGTTTTTATAACATGAAGAATTTTCAAAAATTGAAGAGAAACTGTTACAATAACAGTGGTTTGTGGATCTATAAACAAGAATAACAACCTCCTGAAACTCAAATCTTAGTTTTAGCTGTTATATCATTGTTACAACTGTAATATGCATTGTGTTTTTTAATATTTCTAAATTATAATAAGTGTCAATATGATCTGATTGTGTATTTCTGTTATGCTCTGTAAAGGAAAATTGTTCTTTTTCCTTCTAAACACCTAAACATGGGGCATTTTCACATCTTGATCCCAGAATCACAGAATCTCAGAGTAGGTGAGGTTGGAAGGGACCACTGGAAGTTACCTAGTGCAGCCTCTGTTTTCAAGCAGGTTTCCCAAGAGCACATTGCTCAGGATTGTGTCCAGATGGCTTTTGAGTATCTCCAGGAAAGGAGACTCCACAATCTCTCTGTAACCTGTTCCAGTGCTCAGTCACTCTCACAGTAAAGAAGTTCAAATTCTTCCTCATGTTCAGGTGGACCTTCCTGTGTTTCAGCTTCTGCCCGTTGCCTCTTGTTCTATTGCTCATCACTGCCAAGATGAGCCTGGATCCATCGTCTTAGCACCCTCCCTTCAGATACTTATATACATTGATGAGGTCTCCTCCTAGTTGTCTTTTCTTGAGGCTAAACAGGTACAACTCCTTCAGCCTTTCCTCATAAGAGGGATGCTTCTGTCCCTTAATCATCTTTGTGGCACTAGACTTGACTGGCTCCAGGATCTCCATGTCCCTCATGTACTAAAGAGCCTAGGACTCAACACAGCACTTCAGGTAAGGTCTCACCTGGGCTGAGTAGATCACCTGCCTTGACCTGCTGGCAATGATATAGAATTAATTAATATATAATGTACTTCAGAGATGAATGGTCATTGATATTAGAATTTGTTGCCTGCAGTTTTTAGCCGGTCAACAAATGCATTTTTGGAATTTTTATTATTTACTAATTAATTTATCTGTGCCTTTTGTTTGCTGAAATTTTTTTTTTGAGTGTTCAGAATCATGTTGTGATTCTCAAAGAATGGATAAAAGTAAATGAAACTTCAATTTTTGCCATGGAACAATCAAGTATAACATTTAATAATCATATAAAACTCCAGTATCTTGTTGGATCATTACTTCAGAATGTGTTCATAGATGAACAGACAAAGAGAGGCTCTTAAACTGATTCAAAACTATATTGTTTTCCCTGAGTAATTTATATTCATCAGAGACAGGTATTTAAACTGTAAAGAAAGTAATGAAGCACTGGTGACTGAACACCTATTGATATGTTTCTTATTATTTTTCTCCTTAAATCTTAATGAGGTGTAATTACAGTTTCTTGTATTTTGTCTTCAAGATGCATTGTTCTAACAGAGAGTAGTGACAAGTAGCTGTGTCTGACTTCATGAGCAGCAAACTTACTGCAAATATGCTAATGAGGAACAACAAAGAAGAGCCTGGAGATATTAACATCTGTGTGAATGAAGCAACCATTTCACAACTCAGTGGACCTTAAACAAAGCAGACATTGAAATCTGTTCAGTACATGGGATGGATTTTTAAATATGTTCAATTACTGCTTGTTGCACAGCTGTCACTAGAGCACAGTTTCTGTCACACCAGGGATTCTGCTTTGACATTATCAGCACATAAGAATGGTGTACATGATAAATAGTCCTCTAGCATAGCAAAACAAGCATTTTTCACTCATGTCTGTGAGTTAGAGATCAGCTTATACTTCCATATCTCTGGCAATTTAGATGAGTAGAGATAGAGAGGCATCTGCTAAGAGCAAAACAGCTATCTTGCCAATCGACCCAGTGACTAACTGGCTAACTATCTCATTTCTGTGTAATAGTTAAGAAAATATATTGCTTTTGAGGAGATTATGAATTTTGAATGAAAGATAATTCATTCCTTTATGAGGAAAGGAAGGAGAAAACCACTCTTCTACTCTATGAAAAAGTAGATTTCACTAGTATATTTTTTCCACAGAGGGAAAAAGAGGATAGTAGAAGAACTGTTTTGTTTCTTATAATATTTTCCTTTAAAATATGTAGAAACACATGTTACATTTAAGTTGAAGGAAAAGCTTGAAGATTCAGTAAAAAATATTCTAAAATAATTATTACTTTTTCATCGTATTCAGCTGTATTATTAATTTAACTAAAATTATCTGCAACACTGTTACTAGTAAAACTTCTATGCATCACAGGGAATTACATAAATCTTATTTTATGTATGAATGCCATGAATAAAACTTGTGAATATATATTGCTTTAATATTTCCAGTGATAAATCATTTAATTAGAATAACTGAGAGGCAAGCTGCAATTTTGGTAAGACTTCGGTAAACCCTTATGCTCACCAAATTATTTCCTTTAAGTACCATTCTTAGATATTGGAGGAGCAGTTTGAACATGTATTAATAATAATTCCTGATTTACACTAGCTAACACCAGGCATAATTTATTTGTATTTCTGTCTGACTGCTTCACTCACTCTTTTATTGACTTACTCCTAAGTATCTAATATCTCCTAAGTATCTAATATCTGCAAAGTACTTCAGTGTCACAGCATTGCAGTGCCTGTCACTTAAAAAATCAAATACTAAAAATGACATTGGCTAAAATGTCTAAAATCTGAATACAACACATGCAGAGAACTGAGCACCTCACACAGAATCACAGAATCTGTCTCACAAAGTGAGGAGCTGCTTGAAGAAACAAGAAAATTTGACCCAATGAAGCAACTCTACCCTGCTTGAAAACCTTTTAGCTTTGAAAAAAGTGCATTTTAGTTTGATTTGGGTGCCATAAAGTACCATACAATAGCATGTAAACATAATAATATTCAGAAGAAAAATAAAATAAAATAAAATTTCTCTTGTGTCTTTTAGAATTTGTCTTTAAAGAAATCTATCACCACTACTATATTCCCAAAAGATTTTTTTGTTTTGTAAAATTCAGTTTGTGATGAAAACCTGCTGCACTGAAAAAAACATGCACCTGCTCTCCTCAACACATTGGCAGTCTCCGATCAGGAAAGGTTTGGGCTGGATTTTATCACTGCTATACACTTCTCAGCAACAACTAATTCTGTTAGGTCAGCGCATTTGAATTTCTTGACCAGTTTGCAAGTCTTAATGGTAAGTTAATGGTTAATGTTTTTATTTAGTTTTATTAAATAGACTATGGTCTTCAGGAAAGTACAGTAGATAAGAGTCTGATTTGTGAATTTTGGTCTTAGATCTTATTTTACTAAAACCAGAAAACTACATGTGCAAATATATTAAGATTCATGAAGAAAATACAAAACCACTTGCTTCTTTGTTTTGCATAATAACAAAAATTGTATGTTCCTACTTCAAGAAGGTTGTGGGTTACAGATTGCAGTGTTAATTTATTTATTAATTAAATTATGTTGGACAAACAGAAGAGAATGGAAGATAAAATTATTTTTCTCATGTAATGTTGCAGATTGTCAGCTTGAAGCTGCATCTGTATTGCATTTGTAAATACTCTCAATTTAAGTGAGTCAGTGTGCAGCTATCATACACAATACAACTAAGGATTACCATAGTATGTAGTCCAATGTCTAAGATTACAAAACTGTTCAATTTTTCCTTTTAAACCATGTGTGTATTAATTAACACTCAACCAACTTTTGATATGTCTTATGGATATTATCTCTGTAAGCATTCTCGTCAAAGAGCTATTCATTCAGTCTGTAATTCTTTAAAAGAATTATAATTTTGTTGGGGAGACCATCCAATGTATTTTTTCAGTTCCTACCTAACAGTAGCCACTAATGTTTATAATTTTTTCAAGGAACTAGCATCCTTCATGGCTCATTATTTAATCCTGTAGATTTAACTGCTCTAATATTTCCATCTAGGTGGCATAGCACAAGATTTAATTCTATTTGAACACAGCTGATGCACTTGAATATGCTGTGTGGCTTTTATACATAATTGAGATCCATGTATGAGTCTGTGCCACATTTTAAAGTCGTATAGAAGGCTTGCAAGAGCATTAAAACAAGACAGATTGATGTAGACACATAAACATGCATGCACGCACATTTTCACAAACACATAACTTCCCTCAAAATAGAAACAAATCATTGAAGAAGTATCTCAAAACCCTAGGTTGTGTCATCTCATCAGCTTTTGAGTAAAGCTCCCTATTGAGAATTCTGATTAAAAATTGATATTATATATAGTAGTTTTCAAAGATAATCACAAAGATTCAAAGTTTTAAATGACTTTGCGAATAAGTACCACTCTCAGGGCCCTGAGAGACTTTATAAATCCTGAACAATCTCTCCTGAAGCCTCCAACCACACCTATGGGGCCAAAGGCCATTTCAGTTCTGCCTGGGCCCATGAGCCCCTTCCCAAGCTATGCTGGAGGAGTGTCAGTCTCCAGCTCAGCCACAGACATGCCCAGGCCTGCCCATAGATTTTGAGTGAATAAGTATAATTTTAGGACTTGCAAATACCAAAGTAGTAATTGTAATACAGCACTAAATTACTGACACAAAATTGACCCAATTATACCCAGAATAAGAGTTGCAAGTCACTCTCGAATTATTTCAAGCAGAGTAGTGTGATATTTCTTTCACAAGAATGATTCTTGTCTGCCCATATTCATAGTGTTTGTAATTGAGAAATCACTGACAGATGTACCAGGAGTCCTAAGTTGGGGAATTACTTATTATGTAATTTAATGAATTTTACAACTTATAATATTTTAAATATTATGTATAATGAATTTTGAGTTGTTATGGCTATCTCACCTATTGCTGATATGTTACTTTAATGTGTATTTTTAAGAAAATAATAACTCAGATGCATAATTTTCCAACAGTGTTACTGACAAATCAGATTGAAGCAATGATTGAAACCATGATAAATCTTCAATAAAAATTGCTGACTCACAAGACCTTTCAGAACTCTGAATGGGATATTTATTTCTATATTTTTATCATGAATACTTTGCTAAATAAACTTACAGTCAAAAAAGTTTAATGAAATAAAGAATTTGAGAAAGTCACAGTAATGTAAATATGTCATTAACTTAAATTTAATTTAACATTTATTTTGTCCTTCTACTAAAAAATTCAAAGTAATCAACTCTGATATATACTGCTGTCACGGAAAATAAGTAACAAACTCCCTAACTAAAGTTAATCTTTACAACACACTAGTTTGCAGGACTGCAACCTGAAGAGAATTGAAAAAACCTCCATTTAAAATTTTTAATAATTGTCTCTAAAAGACACGGTATCAAATATCTACAACAGAATTCGTGAGTGGCAATCTGGAAATGATTAAAACAAAAATGTATAAGCATATTTATATTATCAATAGAACACAATATTATATTTTTTAAATTTTATTTTATTTTATTTTGCTATGTTTTGTTTTATTTTATTTCATTTTTTGAGCTTCCCTGGGAAGTTGTGGTGGTTTGTGAGGCATTTTTTATACCATGAAATATAAATTTGATGATAGAACTTATATTGAGATTTTGAGTGACTATTTGCAGTCATTATTTCTGAGTTACATGAAAATACAAGTTAAAAAAAACCTATTTATTTGATTTTTTTTCTGAGTAGGTATCATAATCCAGGTCATTAAGACATTAAACTATTAGAGAGCGTGCATAGGAGGGCCATGAGGATGGTGAAGGATGTGGAAGGGAAGCTTTATGAGGAGTGGCTAAAATCACTTGGTCTGTTCAGCATGGAGGAGACTGAGGGAAGACCTCATCATGGTCTTCAGCATCCTCACGAGGTGAAGAGGAGGGGCAGGTACCCATCTCTTCAGTCTCATGATCACTGACAGGACTCTAGGGAATGGCGTGAAGATGAGGGGAGATTTAGGCTGGATATCAGGAAAAGTTTTTCACACAGAGGTGTTTGGACACTGGAACAGGCTCTGCAGGGAAGTGGTCACAGCACCAAGCCTGACACAGCTCAAGAGGTGTTTGGACAATGCTGTTGGGCACATGATGTGACTCTTGGGGTGTCCTGAGCCAGGACCAGGAGTTGGACTCGATGTTCCTGGTGGGTCCTTTCCAACTCAGCATATTCTATAATTCTATCGTAAGTTCCTTTCAATTACCCATGGAAATGCTTTTGATGTTACTAATTACAAAAAACTCAAAAAACTCAGAACTTCAGTGTCTCTGACCTTATGAAAATTTTTTCCCTGAGCATCCTGTAGCTTATTACCTTTTTCTCATTTCCGAAACTGAAACTTTAGTGCAAAGCCATTTAAAAAACATGTTAACATTTCTATTGCTTACTTTAAAAGTGTACTTTAAAATATATTCAGTATGTTGAGTAACAATTGATTTTAACATTTAAAATTTTTGCATAGGTAAGATTCGGTTTTGTACCTGAACCATGTAAGTATCCTTCCCTTTTGTTCTGCAGAAATTAGGCCAAAATCCAAAGATATTAAGAATTTTAACTGAGAACTGGTATGTAATTTAATAATGTTATCTGTGTGGAAATATTAATTATTTGATAATGATCAGGATAAGAAAGTTTATGCTATAGATGGTAGAAAACACAGATTTCTAATGTAAAACTTTGGAATTTCTAAGTACTCTCATCCTGCCAAAATAAAAAAAATAAAAAAAAATCAAATACTCTTCCTCTGTGAATGGAGAGGAGTTTACAAAAGACAGCCCTTATCATATCACCGAAATAGTTGGCTGAAAGGTCTAAATAGAACAAGATTATTATATATAAACAAAAATAATATAATAAATAATATGTCTGCTATGTTATGCCTCTAATTAGTTGATATTAAGCCTTTGGTATCTAGGACCTGGCAGGAAGATGTTAAAAGCTGTCTGATAGATGCTGTGATATAAGAATGAATTAATATTACAAAAAAAAAAGAGAAGAAAACAGATTAGATTTATCAGTCTTACCTACATTCAGTGCTCCATCTCAGACAAATTTGAAGTGTCTAAATAAGACATGAAACCAAAGACTAAGGTTTTAAACACTGTGAGACAGTTTACTGGCATGAACATTTGTACTTGAAATTTTTGTAATTGAAAATTAAATTACTCTTTAGTGGACAAACAAATGTTCGGTTAAGCAGGAAAGGATTTACTGATGGGACACTCACTTGGTCTGGGTCTTATCCTTTTCAGTGACTTATATTACTGCCTCACTGCTTCAATCTAAAATGAGGAGCATAGGAAATAATCTTCAGCTATTTCCCTCATGTCCTTAATCTAATGTTTTTGTCTGTCCCTGTTCTGTAAGGAAATATCACAACTAGACAGCATATTCTAATTCAAAGAATTGGGTTAGCTTTTCAGTTATCCAAAAATGCCTACCATGAGCTCCAAATAAGCAATTGTTTGATCTTTATTTACTAGATTTATTATTTATCATTTATTATTGATTAGACTCAATAATAGATAATCCCATTACACTTTTAGTCTAAAATATTTATGAAAATAAATTCTCTGCTAATAATGGTATATCTGTGAAATACAAAAGTGTTATTTCATAAATTATATGTATGTCTCAAGGAGGGATTTAGAAGAGTTGCTTTGGGCTAAACTTTCTGAGATTTAAAAAAAATATTATTTTCTTCTCAGTTTTCAAACAAAATATCATTTCTGACGTATAGTGACAGATGTGTATATATCACTGTAATATCCACACCTATTTAATATTTAAGTGTTGACAATGTCAGATTTTCATCAGTGCTAAAAAAGAAATATTTTTTATACATTTTAAATTGAAGGACTTTAACCTTATCTGGTCTTCGTTTGTTTTCATCCTTATGTAAAAATATAAACCCTTCCTCTCTTTAGAGCATTGTGCTGAAGTGAACAGCAACACTGATGCTTAACAGACATTTTCCTTTCTCTATTCCTGTATTTTCTGGTGCACCTCAGACAGAAGGAACAGCAGGCAGGGTGGAATAGGGAAAAATCTTATAGAGAAGTCAGTGACATATTTTCTTTCAGCGCTGAATCTCTGCTGCACCTCACAAGAGCAACCTGTAAGTTCATTCTGCAGTCTTTGTTGTGATTAAATAACTAGTTATAGCTTGTGTATAGGTATGGAAACCTACTACTTTTTTATTCAGTGTTGGGTTGTAGGGATGACTGAATTTCATAACCAGTTTTTGTACTATAATGTAATAGACAACACAGTTATTTTTTCCATGTGTCACTTGACAAAGTTACTGGCAAATTATACTGTGTAGCCCATAGTTTGTCATAGATTCAACTGGTAGCTAATTCTTGCCTTAAACTGATGATGTAAATTGTTTGCAGCCTTGTGTTTCTATTACCAGAACCTTCTGATAAAGTAGCAGAGGTTTTACATAAAACAGAGCCAAAGAGCCAAAATTGTTTTCATTTCATTATGGTACTTTAATTTGCATGCCTTTTATCTAGAATAACATAGAACAATGTATGTTGCTTACCCAAAATAATCCTGAATATCTATGGAGAGAGTGTAAAACAGCGGCAAGAGTAATCCTAAGCAGACAAAATCTAATACAAAAGCATCTTCAATCATAGATGCACTGCAAGCTGATATTGTATTTGTAGGTTAAATCATAGGTAGTTCTTTATTATCCATTCATGTTCTATGCAACACCTGTTTCATCTCCTATGGATATTGTCAGCTTTCTTAAAAAGAATTGCAAGCAGACAGCAGACCACCAGCCTGCATTCTATTCTCAGCTCCCACAGCAATCAAGAAAACTTCAGGTGGCACCACGTACACTCTTCCTTTAATAGAACAAGGAGACGTATCAAGTGGATTGGAAAAAGAAGGAGAACACACATATGAAAAATTATATTTTTCATATGCACGTATACTTAAAAAGTAAGACAATAGGAGAGAATCAACTGGAACAAGAGTCAGAAAGGGAAAACAAAACAAAAAACCAACACACAACAGAAATGGAGGTAGAAAATAGGCATAAAAGTAAAAGACAACTTGGATTTACCAAATCTACTTAGCAAAAGCTATGTACTGTAAATTTTTAATGAGACATTTCAGGATAAGCGCTTGTAATTATAGTCTTTGATATCGCTGGTTTATAATTTTCACTTCACAGGATAAAAGTCAAACCTTTTAGAGGTAGTTTCTTTAGCTAGCTAGATTATTGACAACACAGTGCTCTTTGAAGTGCCTGACCTAACACTTCTGATGTTTTTGCCAAGAGAGCATGCTGTGAAGTCACTACTAGTGGAAAGGTGGGAAAAGTTTCACGCGTCACTGACATCTCCTCCACAGTTCTGTATCTGATAAAGCCAATGGCTTTGTTACATTGAAGGTTGGGTCCCAATAAAAACTGAAAACTCTGTAACTAAAAGGAAACACAGTTTCTTAGGTGCTTGCTAGGGGAAAGAACTCTAAAACAGTTGCTTGCACTGTAAGGGGCAAAAAACTGCTTTATTGACAATTTATTTGATCTTTAAAATCTGGAGTATCAGAAGAGCAGTCTGCAGCTTTTGCATGTCTTCCAGCACTCTGGCATAAAGTGAAGAAACAGAAGGCATAAAAGTAGCCAGAATACTCTGAGTTAGAGAATATAGTTTGGTCATTTACATTCAGAGTTACATTTTGACAGAATTATTTATGGATATGTATTAATTGCAATACTGGGGCGGATGTGGAAACCAGATAGTCAATACTCTGTCTACAACAGAAGCCAGAAGCAAAAGTTTGAGAAAAAAGAACAGTAGAGTGAAAAGATGAAGTGAAATTTAATAACTTTCACTTTTAAATTATTAATTAAAACAGTGAATATTCTTGTGTGTAAATTTTCAGTGATGTTTGTCAAAAGAAAATTATGATCTCTTGAGTTCAAAATCATTATCAAATAACTTTGTCTATTTTTATCTTTCTTTCCTGATCTTTGGTGGAGTAAGACATAGCCACATTATTGATTTCTTAAACTACATCGAGGAAAATGTTAAGTTAAACCCTGTTAAAGCTTAAACTGATGCTCAGCCTGTTTTTATGGAACTCCTAATATTCAGTCCTGTTTTGAGTCTACTTATTTATTTCCTTCCTGTAAAAAATTATTTTATACTTAATTAAATAGTGCAGGAGATAATATTTTTTTAGCTGTTTAACACTTCCAATTTTAATTTAACTTGTTTAGTTTTTGTTGAACTTTGAGGCAGGTAGAAAAAAATACACACATATATCTTGTTCATACAGCTCATTTCTGATTTATTTTTAAAATTATTTGTGCTATTCTTCTAAGACATATTTTAAGGTTAAAAAATAATCCTTCAGTGTTTGTTTGGAAAGATTCCTCCACTCTTTGGTCGTGTCATTATCCTTTTTTTGAACATCTTTTAATTCTGAATTGTTCAATATGTCATAAACATTTTAAACCTGTAGGCACATTTCAATAAGGTCACCATAATATTCTTTACATGTTTCACTTCTTCATCCCCTATATATTCTGGTTTCTTCCAAGAGATATTTCATGATATTTGTACAAGCAGTGTTTTTTTCTGTGCTGTTAACAGTAAATCCAAGGTTATTTCCTGGAAATACTTGTAGGCTGTATGAATAATTTGAATTCTTATCCTGTGTGCTTTTTTTCATTTTTATCGATACTAAAATTCATTAGTAATCCTTTTACTCATTTAACTTCTGGCTTAAATGTTTCAAGTTTTTCACAGCTGTAACTGATCCTAAGTAGCTGAATTTTTTGTCTTCTGTAAAGCTTGCTGAAAAGTCTTCTAACTTTCAGACTTTAAAAATTATATTAGGAAAAAAAAGGCTTAATACAGATTCTAAATGATACTTGCTTTTAACTTTTTATGGTGGCTAAAATAGATGTTTCAAATTCCATCCTGGTTTTTAAATTTAGAACATCTTGCTGCATAATACTCTTCCTGCTGCTTGTGGGTCTGCTTTCATTAAAATAGCAGGACTTCCAAACTTGGAAGAATTTATCAGAAGCTAGCATTTTTATGTTTTATTAATTTATATTATCTCTTTGTATGCTACAAGGTAATAGTAAATGTGTTTACTGCAAGTAACTGAGTTTTACAAATACGACATGGTAATAAAATACAAGAATCACAATACAGACTAACTGTGATCAAATGGAAAATGCAGTGTCAAGGATCGGTGTTCTGCTAGACCAGTGAAATTGTTTTTCTATTTCTGCATGAAATCCAGGAAAGAATTCAGCAGAAAATAGAGGAGGCTTGTAAAACTGTAAGTAGATCAAATAGATCATCTAGTTAAAAAGTTTTTACTATACTGACGTATTGTTAAGGGTTTGTTATGTTTTTTGTTTTGTTTTGTTTTTTTAAATATGCTTGCTACTTATTCCAAAAAATGTTAAAAATGAATAATCTAGCTTTGTTTTTTTTTTTTTACAGCATCTTCGTTAGTTGAGCACTCACCACATAAGACACAAAATTATTGCAAAATATGTGCTATTTAATTGCAAAGTAGCAGGAGTTCTACTGGATTAGCAAAGCAGGGGAGATTTTGAAAGTTCTGTTTCAGGAATACAATGATTGGGGCCATTTTAAGATTAAAATTTGCTGACTGATAGCATTGTGTACTCAAGGTCCATTCTGTCACCAGTCTTTAGCAATGTGTAGTAATCACTAACTCTATGTTAAACCACATTCTGAGCTATCTAATATGGGAGGACCTTCATTAGGTGATGCCCTCAGAAACACCCAAGGAGTGTTAGAAGATATTGTCTTGAGGCTAGATATTTTCAGTTCAAGTGAAAATGTGTTCAGATATTTTACACAGATGGGGTTTTGTAGATGTGAGGATCACAAAGTTGATTAAGAATATTCATTTGATATGCATCTTTTGCTAGCTAGAGAGAGCAATTGACTTTAAAAAATCAATATAGTACATTAATATTACACTATATAATTTTTACTTTCTCTCATTATTTCTCTAAGTACTCTAAGTTCCTTTAGGATGTTATTTGTATATTTAAAAAAAAAACATGAGCTTATTTATAAACAAAAACTGGCCTAGAAGAAATGAGAAAATCTGAGCAATGCTGAGTTAAAAAATCAAGATAAGATATAGGAGAAAATACACATTACAGAATCCTCCTGTTCTACATTCAAAAGCTTTTTTAAATGCAGTAAAGTAGCAAAAGTTGGTCAGACATTTTTCATTAATTACACATAATGACCTTGAGATTAGCCCAGCTGGTCAGAGCACTTTGCTAATAGCACCAAAGTTGTGGGTTTAATCCTCATATGGACCATTCACTTAAGAGTTCAAATTGATCATCCTTGTGGGTCCTTAATCAGTAATAGAAAAAACATATTAAAAAATGCACCTTGCTAGTAAAGACTCTACATAAACAGGAAAATCTATCTAAAATTGCATACACCTAGTAGAACTTTAACTGCCTCAGTACATTAAATTTTTATACTTTATTGAATATTTATAGAGAGTTTAAAATAGCTGTATCAGTAAAGTTGTTTTACTGCTGTAGGCATTTAGGCCCTGAAATACAAATACTTTGTGTTTAGCAATATTTTTTTCAAAGCAGTTTCAGTCCATCAGTTTCTTGAATGCTTTCACAGTCCATTTTTCCAGACAGAGCACTTAATTTCTGAGCTTCCTTCTGAAAGCCTCACTGTACAGCTGACCCTTTAGTAGTCATATCACTGCACTTACCTGCCTGATAAGGAGTGAAAGGGACTGAAGACTTGATTGTATGACAAAAGACTAAATAATGTTAGAGCTGCCAAGAAGCTGAAGTTTAAGTCAATCCCTCTCTATGCGTAATAGCTGAAGATGCAGGCAAACTCTCTCTATACCTGAACACTACTGAGAATATACACATGCTAAAAAACTTCAGATCCTTCAGGAAAAAGGTAAGAAAATACCATAAAGTCAACATATAATCTATGAAACCAGATACATAGATATGAAATATGAAACAAACAAAACCCTCAAACTTTCTGTGGAAAGCTCATGTTCACAAAACCAACATCCTCATCTCATTTTTGATGTCTTGCTATCAAACTTTGAGAACATATGAATATTAAAATCCTGGTCCCAGTAGATGAAATGCATAGCTAAGTAAAATGAAGAACATCAATATTGATTCAGTTTTCATAGTGTCATATTTTGTCACTGTGTCTCTTTTTTAAATTACATTTTTACCAGTTTTATTTTACAACAAAATGATATATTAGTTATAGTATCAAGAATCTTTTAGTAGAAGCTTAAGGATGAATGACAAAATTAAAAACCAAAAGAGAAATATTCAAATACTCAAAATCTCTGACTTTTGAATGGTGTTATACATGATAAAGAATAGTTATTAATGTCATCCACAAACATATAATACACATCCAATAAAATATAAGAATACATTTGTAGGAGGCAGTATACTTTCTTAAAAATGTGTGTTTCTTTATGAAGAAAAGGGTTTTATCTCCCCCCAGAAAATGTTATTCTATTGCACATTGTTCTACAATAGAAATGATTAATTCTTCTATCAGTTTATCAATTTAGCAAATAGTCTTCCAAAAATATTATATTTGATGTTTTTCTCTTTTAACTGTTTTCAGCAAGCTCGGTGGGCATGTTTCTGAATAAGAAGACTGTCCCTTGCACAAACCTTTGCACTTTAATCAAATGTTGGGAGTTTTCTTTACAAGATGCATGAGTGCGTTCTAAAGCAGATTCCTTTTGGATTTAGAAGTAGTTGAAACACTCTCAAAATCATAGAATCACGGGATGTTCTGAGTTGGAAGGAATCAACAAGGACCACTGAGTCCAACTCCTGGCCCTTCTCAGAACAGCCCCAAAGAGTCACACAATGTGCTTGAGGGCTTGTCCAAACTCCTGTTAAGCTCTAGCAGGTTTGGTACTGGGGCCTCTTCCCCGGGAAGCCTGTTACAGTGCCCAACCACCTTCTGGGTGAACAGGTTATACTTCAGTCAGTGACTGAATTCATAAATGAAATATGAGAAACAACAAAAGTGTCTTTTGCACTAGTTTTAGAAACCTGGAAGCTGTTTTTTTTCAGTGTAAGCTATTTATTTTCATAATGGTCAGGTTCAAAACCAAAAGTAATGTACTGTAGACAAAAGTTTGTCAACAAATTATGTCAGTACAAAACTCAATAGTAATGGAATATCTTGAAAATTGCCTATACAAATAAATTTTTAAGTATGTCCTGGAGGTCAGTAAAATAGGTTATCAGATAATCTGCTGAATCCTACAGTGAATGGCTTCACTGAACATTAACTGAAATTAATTAATTTTTATTTAATTAAAATGTATATAATATATAAATGTACATATTATATATGTGTTTGTCTTGAAGTTTGGTGGGTTTTTTTGCTTTGTTTTTTTCACTTGATGAATAGAAGGAAAAAGAATATATACATATAAGGCATAGCTATGGTAACGGAAGGCAGATTTTTCCCCCCACATGCTCTTTAGTTATAAAAACTTCGTTCTGCTTGCAACATTATGCAATGATGACATTAATAATCTTCCTTTCTTTGATGTTTGTGCGAGTAAATCATAAGCATAGGTGGAAATTAGAAGTTGGCCCAAAAAAAGCCACAAGGAAAGTACATAGGTACATTCTGGCTGTCTTGTAAAATAGATGATGAATGGAAAATAAAATACGCTAAGGAATATAAAGAAAATTAAGAAGTTTTTGTTTATTTTGGATACAGTTTAAGCATCCTGCAGTACAGATTATCCCTTTTTTTGTTTCCATAAATTTCACTGCAATAATTAAAATATCCAGTGCAGATATATATTCTTAACCTGTTTACGTATTGTAGCACAGTAGTATCAGTATCATTTCCTTGTTAAAAATTCAGGATATTCCAACATTAAATTAATTTTGCTTCTTTCAGAAATTCGTATAACACTACAGAAAAGATAAATACAGCATTTAAATTTCCATTAGAAGCATTTGTTTTAATTTCCCCAAACACCTCTTTTAAAAGGTGGCAAAGTCTGTAGCTTACATGCCTCATGCAGTGCATCTAACAGAAAGAGTAGAAAATAACAAAATGAATGCAAGGATTTGAAGGTTATCCCAGCCAGTTCCAACTTTGGAAATTATAGTGGCAGATGCTTCCTCTATAATGTCTGGCATCAATGAAGCACAGTCTTACTACTCATTTTGCTGCATTAAATATCTTTTTTTCAGGTAATATATGATATATGGCATTTTCCCTATCTAAATATAAATTAAAATTATACTTTCCAATCTGTAAATTATATATTTAATTCAAGATTTACATAAATAACAAAAAGTTCTTGGGGTAGCTGAACTTTCTATGTGTTTCATCTGACTAGCTGCTGTTCCAGTAATTAGAAATAATTAGAATGATCCCTCTGAGAATACCTCCACTGTTGTGCTCTGCTCTTTACCTTGATTATGTCCATTTCTTGGGGGCATTCCTTTTAGAAATAAAAGAACATTTAATTTGAATCATTTCCCGTAAACAAGAACAACCTCTGTTAGGAATTTTATCTACTACTAAGGAAGCACAGAAAATCAAAATCATTGACTAATTCCTGTGTTTTGTTTTAAGGGAAGATTGATGCTGTCTGAATTTAAGTAGCTGTACAGTCTACTAAGAGTTCTAAAAAAAGTGGGTGTTTAGAATATGCTTTTAAACGTGATGAAGTTACAAGAGACACAAGAAAAATTATACTGTACATCTATGCTATATGTCCTTAAATCTGTGTATACACAACATCTTACTATATATTATTTGCATATAATATGTATATACCTCTATATGCATATATACCTCAAGAATAGCATATATATATTAAAATATATGTCTTTGGCATTAGGTATAGCCACAGCATTTTTATGTTTTTTTAGGAATGTGTATGTTCTTTAATAGTTAGTGCTTTTAAATGAGAATAGTTTCTCACTAGGTAGGAACATATTTTTATGTGTTTTCTTTTTGCTTTTTTTTTAACAACCATAAAATGTAATGTTCACATTTATAGCACAAATGGCTACAAATATTCATAAAAAGATTAAATCTCGAGTTTTAAGGAGGGATGTATAAAATAAAAAATTCTCTGTCTTCTTGTAGGTTTAGCCTATAAACACTAACACAAAACTTAAAAAATTGCATATTAGAAAAACAAATGTAAAATTATTTCTTTTCCCAAATAAATAAGGAATGAAATCTACAGTTTTTAAGGCTTTTATAATGACCATGATGAGATTTTCAGAGTATGTTGTAGGACTTAAATAAGGGGGGGAACATTTTTATTCCAGAATAAGTAAACATAATTCTTCTTTGTTTTTCTTTTTGAATTTTTAATTATTTCTGTTTTGAAAAGTGCAGAAGAAAATAAACACAAAATTTCACAGATTTGGAAAATGAATTGCTTTCTCCACATCATCCTCAGCCCCTAACACTGTAAGGCTGACCAGAGGGCCTGGCCTTTGAATTGGCTTGGGTCTAGTTGCTGTTTTTGAAGGTAAGTCCAAACATTGCTTGCCTGTACCCAGATGCACAATGTCACTACTGTTATGTGGGCCATGATGCCCTAAGCAATGATTCCTTCACTGCCACCAAAGCAAAGTCAAATATTTTTTATCTTCTTTTCTGTGGGGTAGTAATTATTTGGAGAATTGTGGGGGCTATTGTTTGGAGAAGAATTGAGTAGAATCGAATATCGTATTCATAGTACATATGACAAGGAATAAAAATTAAACCCTTGTTTCCCGCCTGTCTTTTGGCATAGATCAGGGATAGCCCATTATTTTCATGGGGGAATTCTTATGTATGATGGGATTATTTAAATATCATTTTTGTATGCATACTCTGAATTAGTTTAGTCTAGTAATTCAAGATGTAGGGGTTTTGTGTAAATTATCTAACAGCTGACAGCTGATGGAACAGACAAACACTAAAGGGCATTAAGGTGTTCAAAGTTGTAATGCTTAATACAACAGCATGTAGTATTACATCTTTCCCACTCTTTTGGTGATACTGTTTCTTTCCAGGAAAACTTGAACATACAGCAGTGGTCACCTCTTCAGTTCAAAGAGTTTCTTCCCAGAATGATGACTTTCTCAGTGCATAAATTCCTCTGAGGAATTTTGGGTGGATATATTCTCTCTACAACTGAATTTAATGTCTTTTATGTTCATAGAAGCAGTATAACATCATAATAGAATAGTCTGTGGATCCCTGTTGTGCATAATTCCCACATTATAATTTCAGTAGACACATAATGTTTGGCACTTGAATGATGGTTATTGCTACACTGTGGGAAAACTGAAATGAAAGAGTAATAGAGGCAGCCTTTTTGGAAACTATGTTATTCAGTCAAGTTTGACTTACAAGGTTTTTGACATTCTCTAGTTCTTCAGCCTTCTGTAGACTTCACAGTTTTTATTTCCTTTGTTTCCCGCAATGTCATGGTTTAATCTAAGCCAGTAACATGGCACCGCAGAACCACTCACTCAATTCCTGCAGTGGGATGGAGAAGAGAATCAGAAGAGTAAAAATGAGAAAACTTGTGGGTTGAGATAAGGACAGTTTAAAAGGTAAATAAAAGCTGCACATGCAAGCAAAATAAGGAATTCATGCACTAATTCCCAACAGCAGGTAGGTGTTCTTCCATGTCCAGGAAAGCAGGGCTCTATCATGCCTAACATTGACTTGGGCACACAAATGCCATCACTCCAAATGTCTCCCCTTCCCTTCCTTCTTCTCTCCCCAACTTGGTATTCTGAGCCTGACACCATATGGTCTGGAATATCCCTTGGGTCAGTTGGGTCAGCTGCCCCAGGTGTTTTCCCGCACAACTTCTTGTACACTCTCACTGGTGGGGTGGGATGAGAATAGAAAAGACCTTGAGGCTGTGTAAGTTCTGCTCAGCAGTAGTGGAAACAATCCCATAACACTGCGTTATCAACACCATTTTCATCTCAAATGTGAAACACAGCCCCATACCAGCTACTGTAAAGAAAGTTAACTCTACCCTAGCCAAAACCAGAACACACAGAGACAGAAGCATTCTCCGGTGTTACTTCTTTTTCAGGCCTATTAATACATAAACAATTTTTTTTGCTTTCTACATGAAAAATTGTTTCCTTCAGTCCATCAGAAAATTAACTTTTTCATTGAAGTTATATTCTAGGTCCTTTCATTAGAATATTTATTTCCTTCTTTTCCTAAGGTAAAAAAAATTAATTGGTTTTTTCATTCTTAATAAGGGAAACAATATAGTGTTGAAAACTTGAAATTCATAGTGTCAATACAAAAAACATTTTACAGGTTACTCAGGCATATTCATGCTCTATGTTGAAGCCAAGCAAGGCCAGTTTTCAGTTCTAGCCAGACATAGTAATGGAAACTTTAACAGCTTAAAAGAGCCTGAAGAGTCTAACAAAAAATTATCTATAAGAGTATCAAAAAAATATTAGACCAAGAAAGATAGTTCTGAATTCATTAAAAAAGTGGAGATGAAACTTAACGTACTTACAAACTTTTATAAATATAAAAGTGCAGGCTATAGGGAAAGGTATGTTCACAATGGACACTGGGCTGATAGTTCAGCTCTTCCTGTTCTTTTTGGGGCTGTGGATTCAAACTTCCTGAAGTGGAACTACATCTTATGTCATCATTTGACTGCATGTTCTGGATGATCGAGAAACGTTGGAAAGTTCACAAGTCTACCTTTTTCTCCATCCATGTTTTTAAGAGGATAATTATCTTAATAGATAAGGACTCAAATTGGTGTCAGTCTCTAAAATGAGTTTCACAGAAATGTAATATCCTATGAAAGATGTCAATTTCAAATACATATTTTTGAGACAGAGTTGAGCGAAAATACTTGTTGGTTCAGCATGCTACTTGACGTGGATCACATCACAGCTACCTTGCCTAGCATTGTAAATTCCTTTTCTGCAGCTGTATATGTAATTTGAAAGCATTGAGTAATGACTGATTTGTTGCTTACAATTCTCACCTTTCTACTTTTTTGAGAGAGAGGTGGTCCTTGGAGCTGAGTCAATTTAATTGCAACTCTTATCTGTTACTAAATCTGTTCCATCCACATTTTCTGACGAGTCATAAACAACTGGAGATATGTTAATGGATGCTTGTTTAATGTTTCCTATGGTTAGTGCTGTTCCTTGCTTCTGTTCACCCTTAAGAAATAACCTGATAGTCTAAAGTGTTTACTTCCTTTTGCTTTAGTTTGTTATTAATTGGGAAAAGAACATTCTCACTCCCTTAAAATGACCAATATTTTTGGGTCTACTGAACTGTTTCAGGATTCTGTTATCCACTAAAACTATTTAAATTTTCCTGAAATACATTACTTGTTGCTGAATAGAACACAGTACTCACATTTCCCCTTGGTTCATCCTGTTGCTGTCCTTATCTGTATGTCTCCTACTAACAGGGGACTAGAAAATTATAGAACTGCGGGAAAAAAATTTGCGTAAGACTTCTTGGATTTTCATATCAGCTTTCAGTCTACTTGTTATCACTCACGATATATAAAGCAGCTAAAAAGAGAGTAGAGAATTCTACACAGCTATTTTTTTTAAGTGGAGCAGAATCTTCTGAATACTTTTGTGGACTGTAGCTTTGGATCCTACATTTGTAGGAAATTGTTTTATTACACCTTTCTTAGTGTGGCTTTTAACCTTATTGATCTGCTTACGGTGCAGTCTATAGCATAAAATTGCCATATTCTGACTTACTAAAATCTACCTCATTTGTGAAGCAGGAATAGCAGCTAAACAGCTTTACTCTTCAAAATCAAGTAACTAGCTTTTGAAATGTGCTTTTCTTTGGAGTTGTTAATGCTTTTGTGATGACAAAAAATGAAAGACCATTTCCACCTTGTATTAGGGTGTTATAACACTCATGTGATATTCCTTTTTCCCTTAACTGGAATAATTGAAATTCATTCTTGTATGTCCTACAGGAAAACATAGCCAGGAATTTCTTTTGATTTATTTGATAATTTTTTAGTAAATGAAAAAGCTCCAACATGAGACGTGACAGGTTCTGGGGTTTGACTGAACAAATTTCCATAATAAATATTTTCTGTCATTTCTGTTTATAGGTCTATGAACTTTCTTTGTAAGTTACCATGTGCTCTGTTAACAAAATGAAACTACAAATTCAAAACCACAGTGAAAAACATTATACCAATAGATTTTTTAAGAGTCACACAATTGACTTTTAATAATAATTAGTATAATTTATTATGTAGTTCAGCTATGCTGTTCTTTAAAGACTGGATTGCTTCATATTCTGTTTTGTATTTTGCATAATATACATTAGAGTGTACATTCATTAACTTCGCAGAAGATTTATTTTTCAAATACTAGTAAGACAAGCAAAAATTTGGTGATGTCATTTAGCATAATTTTTTTTTTCTTTTTACAAGGAAATGACCACCATTTCTGCTATGTGACAGAACACAATTTTGTTAAAACACCTTACGTCTGGGAAAAGTGACGTGTAAGCTGTGACTCGCTAGTTTATCAGTATTTTTTCTTTTTCCATGAAGAATGTATGGGTATTCTAAATATTTCCCCTGCCCATTAGACCTCTTCATCCTTATCGCCACCACCGCTTGCCATCTGCTTCGTCAAATTTCTTGTCTACCCTTTCGGGCTTTTGGTGCAATATTATTGAACAGATAGCATCAAATGGTCTTATTGTGTTCTGACAGGTTAGCAGTGTTAGAGGGTACCCTAATATCTTATGGCAATGATAGTCTTTAAAACTGAAAAATCTCTTCAAGAACATGCAGAAAGTGAAAACATCTATTTCATTCAAGTAATCAGGTCAAAGATCGTTTTAGTTGAAATGCAATAAAGAGTGACATGGAAAAAGATAAATAAAACACAGAGACACAAACCTCGTAAAGAACACCATAACTATGACTAAAACTCCTCAACCACTTCAGCCACTCATTGATGTGCCCTTAAGAAACTACAAGCACACGTGAGTTTTGGGTTTTTTTCACTTATAGGTAAAAAAAAACTTACATTTGCATAAAAAATATGTTTAAATTGAATTGTTGCTAAGAGTATCTCAAAAATACGATACTAAGATGTCAGAGAAGTTTCAAAATATGATATATTTTGTTTCCATAGAATCATAGAATCATCAGGGTTGGAAGAGACCTTTAAGATTATCAAGTCCAACCGTCAACCTAGCACTATCACTTTAAGCCCTAAACCACTAAACCATATCACCCAGCACCAGAGTTTTAAAATAAATCTTGTTGCTTATTATCCATAATATTATTATTCTCTCTTAGGGAATATCACTTGAGGGTTCGCTTTGTATAAAATATTTAATTCAAACTTATGATATTGCTCATAGCTGGGACAACTATTCTCTGTTACAATTATTTTGAAATACAAGAAGTGGCAATATTACTGGAGAAGATGTAGCAATTTCCCTTGGAGGAAAGGATTTCAGAGAGCTATAGTGTCTGACAACCAATTTTTTTTGCACAGTGGGGTTGCTATCAGCAGTCACAATCTTTTTATGAAAGTGCAAAGGACAGCAAAGGCAGCTAAAGCACACTGTTGTTCTTGCAATAGTTAGCTCAACAGGGGTGGAGAGAAGTCCAGAGACTCTGCTCAAGATTGTGTGGTGTGTGCAAAGGTCATGTCAAAGTTATTCGGAGCATAATCTCTGGGCAAAAATCTACCTTTATCTGTCAGAGGACTTGACCCAGATAGAGCTCCAGAGGGAGAATGTTATTGCAGATCTTGAGCTCCTGGTGCTGAGCAGCCTCCCACAAGAAGAGTATGCTGTGACACCACTGCTGAATTGCCGTGAAAGGTAGCTGAAAGAAGAGATTAACAGCTCATACACCAACCGGGAGGACTAACAAAGATTTTATAGTGTCTTCACAGAGAGTCTGCCAGGGCAGGAGCTTGAGTCCTGTGGTATAAGGAAGGAGGGATGCAAAAAATAATTTGTCCAAAGATAGCAGTGGGTGGAGGTTCCAAAAGTAAAGGTGTCTTGAAACTTGTGACTTTCAGGAGCATGAAGGATCCTTTTCTAGTTGTACCTCTATGCTTCAGGACTTGGATAATGCGATAGAAGTTGGTCGTCATAGGCAAAGCCTGTCACAGCAGGCATCAGCCTCAGAAACGCCTCAACCAAGTGACTGCATAAATAGAAAAATCCACATGAAACTCACTGGGACCCTCCTCTGGAAACAAGGCACACCAGACACCAACCTGTCTTACGTGTTTTGGGAGATCAGATGCTTGTGGGGAGCTCAGACCTGGGATGTTGCAGAAAGACTCATGATCTGCCTGTCTCTTGAAGCATTGCCCCTTGCTGCTTGGCTGTGGTGTGCACCAATTGCACTGTCAGGGCAGACATTAAGTTCATCAAGAGTGATTTCATAGCTTTTGGACCTTCTGAAGAGTGGCAGCTCTGGTGATATATGTCAATAATGCTATGACAGGGGAAAGGAGGAACTAATGTATCCTGATTAATTCATTCTGCACAGGTCGTGTCTCAAACTGGACTTTGGCTTTTATGAGTATGGGACTTTGACTGAGTCTGACAAGGATTGTTGGGCAAGGACCAATGCATCTGACAAGGTGGAGCATGAGTATATCTAGAAACAGACTTGCTAACCTAGTGAGAGATCTTTAAAGAAGTTACACTGAGGAATGCTTCTCATAACCTAAGTGCAACGAAGGCGTGGCAGGCAGTGAGGAAGAAGTGAGCACCTATCATGAACTGACTGATATAGGGTGGAATTCACTTCACTTAACTGTTGATGTATAGAGGTAGATATCTCCTGAGCTGGTCCCTCTAGTTTCTGTTTTTCAGATTTCCTTATTCCTGTCTAGACTTACACTTGGTTAGGCTGAAATCTAATAAATCACATGCATTCTGTTACATAGTCAATATTCTTTAATGTTGCTTATTTGGAAGCTGTCCAGTCAAGTTATTTTCCTGTCTACAGAGGCACGTTCACCTTGTCAATGGGCTTACTTTTAAACCAGGTTGGCTAAATGGGCTATATTTCTCTTCACTTACAACAAGTGTAATCTAAATGATTGTTTTAACTGTAGACATGCATATTGTAGATAATTAGACTATAATTAGAAGAGTCAGGGCCACATACAGTTTTCCCCTAATTTCACAACCAGTAAATGATACAAAAAATAGATACAGTAGTCACTGTATCGAGTGAAGTCTACTGCAAGTAAAATAAGAAAATAAAATAAAAATAAATTATTGCAAATTGACAGAGTAAAGGAGATCAAGGTTGCCAGAAAAATAAAAAGGTATTGAGGCATGACCTATTCAGTATCCAGTTATAAAAATCCACTCTGTATATAAAAATAAGAGGGAAAAATTCTCAAGTATGTAAATGTATGGCATTTTGCTTTGTTTTCATTCTCTTGTTAAAGCATGAAAAGCAGAAGAAATAAATGAAGACACTTGTATGTGAAGACAGTTCTGCTATACATATTACTCTGAAATATAACACTAGTGTTCAGAATATGAATATGTTCTCAAGGAAAAAGCTCTCCGAAAAAGCAAATGAAAATGCAAATATTAGCTCATGCAGTGGAGAGGATAAACAAAATTCAGGCAGAACCCTTATGACTAACACTGATTTTCTGTGAGATAAAAGTGCTAGGTGAGATATTTTTATGTTTCTGAAAAGCCTTAATTTTCTGGAGTACCTAACATTTACCTGAGCAGATGATGTGGTAGCAGCATAACCAAGAAAATCAAACTAAATGCTTATTGATGAGAAAAAAAAAAATCAGCTTTTCAAAGTAAGAGATCATACCTCCTCTCCTTTTCCTTGACAAGAAAAAAATGTTAAAACCTAAGACTTAAAATGCATTTACAGTAAGTAAATTCCTCTCTCATCACTCCTGTGATTTTAGTGAAAAAAATTGAATCAAATTACCTTGCTCTCAGGGAAAAAAAATGGCTTTTTTTTTCAAACGCCTGTGTGATTTACATATCTCTCTTCAATATATGGGATGTTCTGCTGTTAGGTGATAGAGATGAATGTATTTCATTATCCACAAAAAAACTTTCATCCTGGAAGAAAAAGTGTAGAAAGTTCAAGAATCTTTGAATCACTTGTCTGCTTTTCCAAGTGCAAAACTTACAATATTTCAGTGCTTTCAATATTTTTTCCTGATATTTCAGATATGTATGTGATAATCCTTTATCAGTTGTATGTAAAATCAGTTTGTTTTACGTAAGAAGAACACTCTTCTGGATACCTTGCTAGCAATTCCTTTGAGAAAAAAGTATATCTCCAAATACAGATCCTTTCCCTATAAATAGATCTCGACATTTAGTCCTAATTTGTCTGAGTCTGAAGAAAAAATATTGATTCTGAATATTTATACACACTGGCATTCAAAACAAGTAAGTTCTCATCACTGATCTCTTCTTAGGACATTAAAGCAACAGCAGCAGGGAGAAATGTCCCTGGAGCAGGTAGCAGTTCAGCTCACTCAAACTCACCTGCCCACCTCTATTTCACTTCACTGTGACTCTCTCTGTGTCACTGCCCTCTGTTAGAAAGATCTCAGAGCTGCACTCTCTCCCTGACTGCCAAGACCTCTGTTCAAAATTAGTTCAAGGAAAAAACCCAAAGAACTCTGTAAAGACAGAAAAAAAGAAGTCTCTTTCAAGTTGCGCTGGAGGTAGAGATGGAACTTCCTATACCCGCAGGTCATTGTCAGATCATCTGCCACCTCTGTCCCAGAGGGCACCTGGGAAGCACGGCCAACTGTGGAGTCGGTGCAACATACACAGAGCACTCCTTCAGGCACATGGCAAACTGGGAACGTGCAACAGGAGGCAAATGGATGGGAATGGAAAGAGTTGTAGTAATTTGAATTGAATGAATGTTCCTATTAACCCTAGCCATTGCAAGTCTTCCTTTATTTCCTGTTTTTTTCCTGCAGAGGTACTCTCATATGTGAATTTATATGGCCTTCTATGAATGCATACTCTTGTATAATTCAATTTTATGAGCATTTGGAGGCAATGAAGACTAAAGTAATCAAATGAATTGAAATATAAAGAACATTTTAGAGAATATTCAATTATGAATATATGTTTATTGTAGCACTAATTTTTGTGCTGACACCTGTTTCAGTTTAACTAAAAACTTTGCTGGCAATATTTGCTTGAAAAGATAGCAGGTATTCAATCTTATTGTCTTTAAAAAATAACCTGTTCAGAGAGTCTGCAATGTTTATTGTGTTATTACTTTCTCCTATTTTTTAATCTTGAAAAGTAACGATACATTTAGTGCTTTCATGACTGTTGTTCCTACTTCTTGTGCTCTGAACTCTTAAAAATACTTTGCCTAACAGCCAGCAATGATCACAGAGTCATCTTCTAAGCAAATTTGGAGAAAATGTTTGCTATAGTCCCTGAAAGCAGGAAGATTGATTAAAATATTTCTGCTTTGAACTTTTGTCGAAGATGTTAGCATTTACAAACCATGTCTGTTGTTTAGAGAGAAATCATTTAGCAACTACTTTTTGTAAGATTGTTAGTCCTCTTTACTCCTCTCCTTTGTTCTTTTTTAGGTTCTGTTGTCTTTTATTTATTTATTTATTTTGTTTATTTATCTGATTTTGATTATTCATGATTTAAAAGGATCTGCAATTATGCAATTATATGCCTGTATAAATACTGTGTTAAGGTAATGGAGTGAATTCTTTCCAAAAGAATGAGCCGTTTCTCCCCTGAATTATGCAGCCCAGATTATTTTTTATTCCAAGAAAAATCTGAAGAGAAACTTTTGGTCATTTTCCTCTCTCACACAGAAAACATGACCCTCGTGATTAATTAGACCTGTTTTATGAGAATCTTTCTTTACATGAACAAAACAGACTGAGTTTCACCTACATAACACTACAACAGTGTATTCTTACTGCTGTATCTTATAAGCAGCGGCTTTATGATTCTGTGGATCTCTGGGGATATTTCAAAAGGAAAAATCCAAACTTAAATGATACAAAACATTACAGAAAATTTTTGTAGTATTCTGCCAGTTCACTAAATCTATACCTAATTTTTATAGGTTTTTTTTTTAATGGGTTCTTACCCAGCTAAACATTTAAATGTAGGCTTAGCTTCTATTTTGTATGCAAATGTCACATAAATGAGTTCATGTAATCATTGAATTACACATATTTTTAAGAGCTGAACTGAAAAATAATAAATTTTCCACATTTTCCCAGGTTTAGTGTGATTCAAAAATAATCCAATTTGATTCTTCTATGCCATTTTCCATGAAGTTTCACCTAACTATTCTGAAAAAGAACAGTACTTACTTAATAGAATAGCCTTTCAGTTGTGAGGCGTGTAAACTTTGTGTCTCAGGAAGGGAACATGAGAAACAAAAAATCTTTATCTTGGTTTCCGTGTTGGAGACTTATAAAAAGAAAAGAAATTTTGATTACGTAAAACATACCTAGATTATGATATGAATGTCTACGTTATCCTACCAGTTAAATCATACCTACATGCATAAAAAGATGAACACTTTTCTCAAAGTCTCTTTTGATTCACAACTGAAGAAAAAGTGTTTTTCCAACCCAAAATATATGTGTTCGTGCTTGAGCTGGTGTGCAAGATAGGGTAGGCAGTGGTCAGAGAGGAGTCTGTGTACTACCTGGAGAACAGGTCTGCTCTTCCCCTATGTCACATTATATAACCTACATCTGATGTTCATAGTACAGAGCTGAAAAGTATGAAAATTTACTTTGTCAGTCTTAAGTCTGAAGGGAGAAGACAGGATGGGAGAAAATAACCACAAAACATATTATTTGAAATTGGCTTGTAGTCATTCTCTTGCATAGATCTTTAAATATTAAGGACAAGATTTACTATCTTGAGCTCCTCAAATTTGAATAAGAAAAGCATGAACTGCGTTATACTATCACAAATTTCAGTGACAGAGGTGACCATTCTGAACACTCAGCTCCAGTGCCTTCTTTTCAAGTTCATATCGTGCATAACGTTTATTTGAGAGGCTTGAGGAAATCATTATACATTTAAAGACAGCTCAGCTAATTTTAAAGACTGCAGGCACTGGTTAGTCCATTGCCTCCTGTGGAAGTTTTCCCAGTATTTAATTACCATCACAGCTAGGAAAATACGCCTTATTTCAAGATTGATTTTTTTTCTCATTTCAACTTCCAGTCACTTAATCTAGTTTTGCTTATGTCAACAGTGTTTTACCACACAGGTATAATACCACTTTTCTATATTTGTCTATGAAGAGCAAGCAATTGGCAATGCTATCTTTAGTGGAAGGAGCGTTTTAGGTATTTAGGCTCCACATTGTAAAGCTTATTACCTGGCTTGGAATGATTTGCTTAATTAATATCTAATACCACAAAATGTTCTCTGCCATCTTCATGATAGTCTTACGGTTAGCCTTGACATGGGGTACAAATATTAAAAAAGGAGAGTGGCAGCATTGACCCATAGGGGAATTCTAAGTGGAGAAGCATTTAATTGACAAGAAGTATTAATCCTGCCTATTTTGAACTGGCTAGTCTGAATAGACCTCACAAGAGCCCTTTTGTCCTTGACTAGGTATGGTGTAATGTGAACATATGTGTGATTTTTTGATGAATGATAGTAAAAGCTAATTGTTGACTGCAAAGTAAAAATTTCTATTACTAATCAATCCTTCATTTGATCAAGTACTTTGAATAACCTGTCTCGGAACCAGTCAAATAACATTAAATGGAGAAAAAAAAAGAAAAAAAGTTATTCAATATATTTTTTCATAGCTGTTTTCCCTTCTTTGCTATTTAATGAATTTTTAGATCTTCCTTATGTATATTCATTGATGCTTAAGGAAATATTGAGCTGTCTAGGAAGGAGGTTGAGAAAATAGGTATTTATTCTAAACTGCTGTCACTGATAGTCAATGACTTTCTTGTCACAGTGACAGTTTTCTTCCTTCACAGAGTGACACGTTCAGAGAGTGAGGTGAGATTTTTGCTGTCATTGCATAATAAAAATGTGATATAGGAAAAGTGCTTTTTTGGAAAGAGATTGTTCTTTCCTGCCCAAGCTCTATTGCAAGCAATTAGCTAGCAAGAAGTTATATATCTGTTGTATAGCAAAAGTTATGTTCCTTCATTCCAATCTACAGTTGCAGTAGGGAGGGAAAGTTCAAATTTTTGTCCTTTCAAGAATAAAATCAAAACTATTAACATATTTAAAACTATTGATGGTCAATCTAATTATACATAATTGCAAATTACCATAGAAAGTTCAAAGGAGTCACTCCTTTCTTTCTAAAATCTGACTGTTTTTCCTAAGGCAATACTACTTTTCTCTAATGATAGCAGGCTCACAGAACAAAAAGCTATTTTTCCACCCCTTTAAATATGTTGACACAACTTTCCTAAGACAGACTTCCAAGAGATTTCTGAACTAAGAGCTCTACCTTTGAGTTATAATAAAAGCTGTAAAGACCTGAAAATTAAAATTGATTTCACCCATAAACAGGATCATAATATGCATAGACCAAGTGGTCTGCTTAGTAACACTTCAGCAAAGGTGTCAATCCACCCATATAAAAGACATGTTCACATATGCACTGTCCTGTATATCCTAATTCAAGCACTGAAATTTGTCAAGATTGTATATCTTGTTCTAGAGCATTTGGTACTGAATTAAAAGTGTGACAACCATTACTGAACTACTGCAAACACTGCCTAACAGTTAAGAGTATTTTGAAAATGGTGCTCATATTTTCATTTGACTATGGAAAAAGAGGAAGCATACAGTTGAACCATCATCTGAAAGTGGGACTATTTCATGGCACTGAAACCTTTTCAGAATTTTTGACATAACATACACTATTTGCTCTTTTGCTATTTACTGAGTGACTAGAGGAGAACTTGATATTACTGAAGAAGTGGGAAAATAGTTCTTCCCGTACGATCAACTGAATGTGCTGAGAAACAGAAGTTTCCAAATAGAAGAATGTATTAGACAGAGAAAAAAATAATCCCTAATTAAATGTAGGTTGAGCAGAGATGCTTCTGTGAAAAGCAGGCTGCTTGCAGGACCTAGGGAGACAGAAATAAACTTTTAGGTAGCATAAAGGAAGAACATGTACAGAGGAATAGGTAAAGTGGATTGTAAGCCTTTTGGTTTTGATACATCTTATTGTTAACTTTGAGGCGTCTCTCCACAAAGAATCAACTGCTTGAGTTAATATTCCAATTAAAGGTGGGATTCCTATATATTTACCTTTGAAACTTTTGTAATTCTTCAAGGAAAGGGTTTGGACAGATTCAAAGAGAGGTCTAGTTTGATGTTCTGTCAGAGAAAGTGATAATAACTCTTATCAGAAGATTCCCCATTCCACACAAAAAAAATAGGTACTTTATTTTTGTTGGGTTTTGCACTGTTACTCTACATGGTCATTACTTCTTCGGCACAATTTTTTTTATTATTTGTTTGCTTCTTTTCTAATCTTTACTTTATCTTTCTCAGATTTTGGGGATCAATATTCCCTTAAAATAGTTTATTTGTGTAAGATCAGTGAATTGTCCTAAACACTATCAAATAGGGGTATTCTGAAAGATCCAGTTCTCAGAATATTTGAACTAGTAGGTGCTTATTTTGGAATTAAATAAAGATCATGAATAAAAAAAAGAACATTTATTTCTTCAATTAAATTACTCTTCCATGCTATTTTATTATTGATGGGAATTTACCTGCAAATAAGAATAAAGATTCATCTTAGCTAAATGCATCTACAAGACATTTTAATGGATAAAATTTTTGTTACAACTGTCAAGAAATTTGTTGTAGCATGCTTTTGAATATAAGTTGCCTATAAATATGCATAGGCTTGTACTTTAAATGAAAAGTGTTTGAATATTTGAGCCTGTAGACAATCTCTTTTTCACCTTTAAAAGTGATTTCATTTAGAACAAGATACAGTTTTGGTGGCTATTTTCTTATTCAAGGCTAGATACAGTGCAACAGATCTTCCTGGTATAAGTTAGCACAGCTTCTTGAAAAGCCATTATTTTGCTAATATGCAGTAGAAAATAATATCTATTTTTCACATCACTTAAAACAATTTTTCAGTGTAGAATTTAAAGAACACTTCAAAAAGATATTTGTAATGTCTGTATGGGAGTGGTTTTGAGGACATTGCTTATGCCCATTATAAATTTGTCTTTGTGATTATATGTCTTTGAGATGTTTTACTGCCAATATAAATATATATTGATCAAAATATTTGAATCATAATTTAAGTGGGATCTACTTAGATGCATTTGCATATATAGACTTTTTTAATGTTGTCTTTAAAAAGATAAAACTATTATCAGTAAAATACTGAGCTCTTGAAAGGCTCCCATTGAAAGGAAATGCTGAATTATAGGGTAAACATTATCACTTTTCCTCCACATTGTGTATAATTATGGAGATTAAAAGAATAGGTGAACTTGAATACTGTATAGTACACTGCACCTGAATATTATAAAAGCTGTCATTCTTAGGCATAAGGAGGTAAAATAAGTATGATTTCAACCTTAACTTCAGTTTCCCTACTTTTATGGATTTAAGCCTGACCATTAATGCCCTTTTTGTGATTTAATTTCTTCCACAAATATACTTAATTGCTTACTATGTCATATAATGTTCAATAAAGCAAAGCAATGAAGCAAAAAAGTAGCAGGACCTCTTACAAAGGCTGAAATGAAACTCTTATGAAGACAAGAGTGAGTAATGCCTTGGTGCTAATTACAGTGGTATAGCCAGAGCATATAAACAGTGTGAAACCTCATTAAGCTCGATTAAAATGTGCGCTTAGAATTTATCTGGTCAGAGAGATGAATAAAAAAAGTGGAGTTTTATTATCCTCCACTGTCAACCTTTCCTTCTCAGTGGGGAGTATTCTCACAGGGTTGGGTTACCAAATAATGTACAATGAATGAAGGTTCCCTTTCAAGCTTTAAAGAGCAACAGACATTATATATATAGTTTAAAAGAAAAATAAAATGTGTTTTGATGTTTGTATACGTTTAGAAAAAAATGTTATTAATAATAATGTTTGCAATTTAAAAAAAACAAACAAACTAAATAAAAAGGAAACATTTAGGGATATATTAAGAGTGCTCCAGGAGAAATTAGGGTTTTTGCTTGTTCTGTGGCCTAAAAATTTCTCATACATAAAAATACACTTCTGAACCTGCATTGCTCTGACAGTCTCTGCAAACTATAAATAGTTCAAAATCATTACACAAATAATAAATGACAATTGTTATTATCATTCTTTTATTTAGTAACTGGGTGGCTTAGTTTCCCTGGGTGAATTAGGCATATGCTCAAGCAGTTATGACTGCTTTTATTAATAATACATTATTATGCATTAAACATCTATTTCCTCATTTAGTAAATGTGATGGGACACTGAGAAAATGGGGCAATGGTCAAAGGAGATGGATGTGTCCTCTGATAAATGTTAATGAGAACACTGATTGCAATAAAATAAAGGTAGTAAATCAAGAACATAGGTCCCCATCTTGGCGAGTCATAAGTATATGTTTAGTTTTAAATAAGTAATTCCATTGTTTTTAGTTAATTTAGATTACGACCTCTTTTCTGCACCTTCCTTACTCTTCTAAGAGCAGGCAAAGCAGCCGACTCCACTTTGTGAAACTAATTCTACATTTTGTCGACAACAGCATTGATTTACTTGTCTCTGAGACAACTCATCCAAATGCTGTAACAATGTCATCTAGAGTGCAGAAAAGGCCAGTGTTGTTCTGAGCTCCAGCAGTAATTTTGCAGTTATTGGCATTCTACCAGCTCCTAGAGACTCAATGTTCTCATTTTTTCCAAAGGTGTGTTAAAGGTTTTGATATCTGAATGTGCCTGGGTATACCTGCTGGGACATACCTCAGCTCTCAGCTGATCTCTGTGCTTTACATTTATTTCTGTTTAAACTACAGTGTACGAACTTATGGACTAAACCTGGACCTTGCCCTGGTTATACTGCAGATATTACGTGAACTTGAATAAAGGAACTAAACCAAGTAGTCAATTAGTACTTAATGGCAAATCTTTTTGTGGCAGTACTTTTAAATAATGCTCAGTCCTGATGTATTCTAGCTCTACATTAATTTCAACCAGATCTAAACATAGTTTTTTAAACATAACTAAAGCAAAATACGTTTTTGATTCTTTGCCTCTAGCTAAAAGAGTATCTTATGTTTCTATACAAGTAAGGAATGCCTAGCACTAGAAACTTCAAGCCTAATATTTATTCAAAGGAGATCAGCGTATGGGTGAAAGGTATGGCTTTTTTATATTGACATAAAATGTCTCTTGAGTCAAGAATGACACTGGGAAATAAAACTAATGTATAAAGGATAAGACAACAGTTACTTTTTTCTTTATTTATAATGGCCTTTTTTTTTCATCTTCCCAAAGTATTCAGGATCAATAATTTTAACAAGGGCAAATGCTTATGTTTGGTATTCAGCTAGCCTGCCTGAGACCAGCTAACTTACAGAACTGTAGAAGTCTGTAAAGATATATAAATATTTATATATTAACATGTTAAAAATGCATGCATCCATATTTAAAAACTCTCATGTGCATATTTTTGAAAAAACAACAAAACCAACTGTTTTACTCAGTTTCTGGATCTCCATTAAACATGTCTAGGAGCTCAGAAGACAGTCTCAGGATATACTGCATGAAAACTGCCTGAGGAACTATCAGATAAAAAAAGGTGGTACACATCAATATTAGGCTTTTCTGTAATCCTGTGGTTGTTGAGTCAGTGCCACTATTCGTTAGAGTACTAAAATTTAATATTTACACTGTGCTCAGAGCCAGCCATACTAACATTTAGCTGAGCTCATACCTACTGTTTGGCAGACTGGAGTCTAACTATAAATCTTCTCATCTCTCTCCGACAGTGCATTTCAGTATTATGCGTTCTTCCTACTTTGTACCTGTACATCTCATCAGTAAAAATTCTGGATTTAGTTCTGAGAGAACTTTTAATGTAGATGACTCCTTTTAGATGTTGCTTCCTGTTATTTAGTTTTTAGCATTTTCCTGACAGTATTCGAATTGTTATTTTTAGGTATGCATCTTCATTTTTAACAAATACTTCTGCCAGAAAATAATATTAAAATCCTTTAGAATTTTTATGCTGTCAACCTTAGAGCTGCCTTCTCATAGCATTAACCATATTAAAACAAAAATAAAGAAGAAAGAATTTAACTTTCACCTTAAGGTGCTCTAGCACCAATGACTGTTGAAGCCAAAGAGTGCAAGAAAAGGAGTCCCTTCTGATGAAGAGAGAAGAAAAAGAATCCAGCTTTTGCACTGCCATTCTGTGTTAAATGTAGGTGAAACAAGACAATGGAAAATAGAGGTTTGGTCTTGCACAGGTCTGAACAGCTTCTAAAGGTACTGACTATGACCCTTCTGCCATTCAACACGATTAATTTAAGAAAGGGCCTGTAAAAGGGTTCTTGGCTGAAAATACTGCATTTCTAGAGGTTACTGGCAAGCCAACCCAAGCTAAGGAATTTTTTTTTTTTTACATCTGTTCGAAAATACCCCATATTTGATCTCTGTTATTCTCAGAGCCCCATGAACTGCACAAATCTGTGCCCAGGGTATTCCATTCAAAATGAATCCTAGCTACAAAACCGCATTGCAAAAAGTAAATTTCCTGGGTTCTTTTGTTCTTCCTATCAATTTTTTTTCCTGTTTTACAATAAAACCTTATATATATGAACACTAAACAATGGCAAACTTTGTCCCCCCACATACAGAATCTCAGATATCACTGCAAAGAAATGTTTGGCTCTTGCCTTATCATCACGAATAGAATCTGGCTGAATGCCTACATAATCAATGCAAATCTTTTCAAAACTTCTTTGTGTACTGTGTCAGTGTCTTAATGTTTAATAATGAGATCAAAACATGAGAAGTTATGCCAGTGTCATAAACAATGTCACTGATGATTGGTTTGCAGCTGTTGTATTTATCTCATCATCACAAGCAATCCCCACATGCTTTTCTAATTTCCCAAATCTTCACCAGTGTGCAGGGTCATAGGGTCACTTGCTCTCAAAATTCCTGCAGTATTGTTGGTTTTTTTTTTTCCTACTTGAATATAATACCTCGTATAAACACCAACAACCTCTTTTTCTTTAGTTATAAATTTAACCTGTATAAAGATGTGTATTCATAGCAAGGATTTTAATCCAGGTAGAGCAATCTATTATTATTTCACAATAAAAATGGGTAGAATTTGTTGGGTTTTGTTTTCTTTTCTTTAAGAAATGTCTGTATTTGTTTAGAAGTGAGCAACAGCACTCCTGTAGTGCTATAGAAGAGATTTTTTTCTTTGTTCTGTTTTTATCTTGCTCTTTTTTTTTACTTTTCACAGAAACAGCCTTTAGACCACAGTTTACAATCAGTGAATATATATATTAGCAGCAATTAGACCCAACTAATTATCTTATCACAGAGGAAGAGGTTAGAATTAAGTTTCTTCATTGGACACCTGCTGTGTAGATAATTAAGTATCTCTATGGTTTCTTTCATTACTGCATTCAATAATAGCTAAATACCAGGGAAACTAGCCATAATCAGACATGATTTGAGGAGATATGAGGCAGAGAGAAAAGATAGAGACAAATAATATTTTCAAAAGGAGGTACCAGGGCCTATATTTTTCATCCTAAATGCAAATTGTCTAGGGTAGAATTGTGGAGACAGACAAAAAGTAACATCATCAGGTAGGAGCACCTTAAAATATGGAAACAAGAACATTCTCTAGAGGTGCTTTGGGTTACACTGTAGAGTTTTTTTTCTGTCAAGTCTTACTCTATCCCTGTGTCCTTTCCTGATAATCAGTCTACTGGCAGAGTCTGTATCATTGTCCATACTCTTCTGCTGTCCTAAAATAATTTTTACTTCATGCCTCCATTTAGATTACTAGTTTCTAATTAGGCTTCCCACCTTCCCTGCAGAACTGAATTGAGGTGATATTTGCTATAAAATTATCATTTACCATCTATTATAGACTTTTTCCAATCCCATGGTGATCTAATATGCATTGACTTTAAACTCTTCAGAAAAGCATCAATCTGCTATACCTACATTCAGCTACCCAAAATGAGGCAGCTCTCACTAATTATAAGGCTCCTGATTGGTACATGGAGATAGGCAGAAGTTTTTGCATATTTCAAGAAATTGAATGTTCATATGTTAACCCAAGCCTGAAAGTTAAATAGATGAGGTCCTCTTCTGATAGTTTTCAAAGATTCCAACATCTTTCCTTTCCCTGTGTAATCTATGATAGTTTACCTGTAATATGCCTAAAAATTAGGTTGAGGGTAAGTTTCTGAAGTATGTGTACTGAACCTTACATAGCATAGTGGTAGCAATGCAGCACCATTCTAAGTTGATCTTTTAGTCTCCAGCATTAATATATATGAATAACAGTAATAACAATTTACCAAAATCATGAGAAGAAATATTTTCAGGTAGCAGTAATGCCACCTGATAGTTTCAGAGCGGATTCTGCTTATTTTACTTCCTCCTTATTATAACTATTTTCTTAAAATAAGGATAAAATCATAGAATTTTTAGGTTGGAAAATACCTTCATGGTTATTGCATCCAAATGTAAATCCAGCACTGCCAAGGCCACCACTAAACCAAGTCTCTCAGCACCAGAAATACGTGTCTCTTAAATACCTCCAGGGATGGTGACTCAACCACATCCCTGGGCAGCCTGTTCCAATGCTTGATGAACCTTTCCATTAAGAAATTTCTCCTCATATATGATCTAAAACTCTTCTGAAGCATCTTGGGGTCACTTCCACCTGTCCTGTTGCTTGCTACTTGGGAAAAAGAGACAAACCTCCACATCACTACAACCTCTTCTTTGGATTGTTGTAGAGAGTCATAAAGTTACCACTGAGCCTACTTTTCTCCAGGCTAAAGTTACCACTGAGCCTTTTTACACATAAAGTTACCACTGAGCCTCCTTTTCTCTCAGCTGCCTCAGCTGCTCCTAAGACTTGTGCTCCAGACCTTTCACCAGCTTTGTTGCTCTTCTTTGAATGTGTTTCAGTGCCTTAATTTCTTTTTCATGGTGAAAACCAAACATAAGATTCAAGATGCAGCCACACCAGTCCAAACTGACTAAAGAGTTTAGGAAAAATCTGCAAGTTTCAGGATACAAGTAAATGTAGGATTAATTAATTATGCTCCTACAAATACAAGACACCATAGTTCAGTGCTATAATTAAAAAAAATCCCTCTGATACTTTTTACTGTCAGTCCACCATAATGATCTAAAATGAATAAAAAAGTAGTGACCTTTGGAATTTTTCACTCTTAGTTGAGGATAGCTTTGCATAATGCTTAAAAAAAATCAAAACCCAACATAATCTCATTAGATTTGCAGTCAGAAGCAATTCCTTAAAAAGATTAAACATAGCCAGGAGCTACTGCGTGATATAAATTCCATTGAAGACAGATAAAAACTAAGGTCAAAACTTTCAAATCTGAGTTTCTAGGACTGACTTCCATAAAATTTTTACAACCAAAAGAAAATTACTTGTTTTTCAGTAATTTTCAAAATTCACAATAAAGTGAAATTACCAACTATGATGCCAGTTACATTTCTATTCAGAGTGCATAGTTTTAGTATCTCCCTTCTGCAAAAATTCATAAAAATACAGCTTGATTTTTATATACAGTGTGAATTAGACTCAAAAAATGGGGCACCAGTTTAACATTTTATCATCCATATTTGATGGTCAGTACCTGTACTACTTTTTAAAACTTTATTGAGTTTGATAATCACTGTTATATACGAGAGTCCCAATTCTATCCTCACTATCAGCCCTGCTATCCACAAAGTATTATATAAATTTTGAAGGTAAAAAAAATCCGTGTAATTTGCTTAATCTTCCCTCTTCCTGAAATGGTAACTAGTCTGGAATCATGCAGAGATACCTAAATTTCTCCAGAATTAAATAGATCTGTTCATGAAAGCCCCATGGACATGCCATTATGGTCTTGCACGCAGTGGAGTGATTTAACGGAAATGATAATTTGTCTGAAACAATTCCCTTAGGATAAAACATAATTTGATATTTCCAAGTTCCAGTTAATAGATATTAATATGTCTGTATTTAACAGCTAGCTTAAAAAGTCATGTTCTTCTGCAGAGGCGGTAAACATCTAAATGGGAGCTTAGGAAGCAGTAAAATGAAAGCGTATAGATGTCATATTTTTAAGCCTACAATACATCTGATACTTTAATTCTACAAGTGGTTTAAATTTTGACTAGTTTTTTCTCTGAATTATTTCAGTTCATTCTCGGAACTGCTCCTGAGAATAACAAATATATAGCTGCTAGATCAAAATACGTGAGTCAGAGATGATACTCTGCTGCTTCCACAAGACAATCATCACTGGATGAATGCTCTAGATCACGTATAATGCGTGACGGCCATCACAATTTTAGGCACTCTCAGCTACAGCACTCCTATGAGATTCAGGCTTTACCCAGGAAAGGCGAGTAAGAGAGGTATGTTATATAGCTGAAAGCCTTGAGTGAAGTTAGTAAGCATCATAGCAATGTCACTAAAGGGGTAGACAATTACAAATAATTACTCTATCCAGACGAGCTATACCACAAAAGAATTGGCCTTCATCCCTTTTTAGTCTTCTAAAATATATTGTCAGAAATAAAAGGAAGTACAGAAAATCTCAGCAGAGTTTCTAGCTCCTCCATACATAGAGCATTTTAATCTCAGTCCTAATTTTCTCCTGTTCCAACAGACTGTGTTCGCAATCTTGACCACACACTGACCTTCTACTTTCCTATAAGACTGTAATTTGGGGTTTGTCTTTTGGGTTTGTTGTTTGGGTTTTTTTCTTAGAAATCAGGTGATGCAGGTAACTTAATAACATCTTCATTCTTTAAACAGTATCTGTGGTGAAACCATGACAGTTTTCAAACACTGATGTTTGAACCAGTGAAAAGAATTTTAAATAAAAAAGACACAGATTTTCCCTGATTAATTACTGTTGACTGATTCTATCAATAGATATAGTCAGCTCCTACTGAAAGATCACCAAAAGTCTTTTAAATTGAAAGGAACTATTCTGCTACATGTTGAGTGTCATTATCAGTTTCTACAAGAACAAAGACTTTTAGATTGTTTCAACTTTGAAATAAAGCTAAATAGATAAAATTCCAAGTCTTATGTTTCAATTAATGAAGACAAACATGTTTCCTGGGGAAAAATATATTCAGTCTCCTACTGACTAATGAAAAAGAAGGAAAAATAATTCAAATTTGCAGTACAACAGCTATTATAGGACACCTATATCTGTAATCCTTCTTGGTTACCTGCTTCATGTTCTGAAAGTGGTTTATTAATAAATATTACCAAACTATGTGGAATTACATCAATTTTCTCAGTGGTTCTGGAAATTTCTTTGGCAATATGCCAGTGAAATAGAAACAGGACTTTTAGCTTCTGTTTTTTATTTTTATTATGCAAAGCATGTTTTTTCATCTTACTAAACACATCTGAAAGGTTTCTAGACAGTAGTTAACACACTCCCCATACTATGATTCAGAGTTTCGCTAAATATGCTACTTAAGTTGAAATAAAAGCCCACGATGAATGTTTTCAGACAACCTTTGCCATACTAGTGAATAGTTATGAGGACTGTTTACCAGTATTTAAAATAATCTTTCCCAATCAGTAATTGAATTTCTTTATATCCCTGCATAGGAGAGGACCTTAACTCAGATATCCTTCTTCTTCCTTTTGAAGACTGAGTAAGGTCTTGTGAAACAAAAATTTAATAATGTAAAAGATGAAGGACAGTATAATTTGATAAGCAATGATCTGACAAACTTAAATTCTATCCTAGATCAACAAAAAATAGGGCCTTTCATGAGTTTTAGATGAAGGATGTTCTTGATGGCTTCCTGATCTACATTTTAAATTTTTCACTCTTTTGAAATAAATTGGTTGAAATATGTGCAGTAATGCATTGATTGAAATCTTTATTAATTTACTACTATTGGGCAGGCAGAAAAGGGAAAAATTTATAAGGACTGAATATTACAGTCGGGTGAACAATCTCTATATCTGTGACAATGCTGAACTATTTGAAATTAAGTGTATCACTTTAGGGTCTGGCTGGTTCTTTTGTTATTAGTGGTGGGGTTTGTTTGTTTGTTTGTTTGTTTTATGTTTTTGGTGGTTTTTAAATTCTCATTACACCAATATTATAACTCAAAATTGAGTTCAATGTTCACATTAACTCCTATAGTAGTCCTGGGTAGAGAATGTTTTGAATGTGCAAAGTCACGTATAAAAAATCTTACAAAAAAAGTAGATGGGGCATTTTATTATTGCAGGAAATACTCGTATAGAAAAAAAAAAAAGCAGAAGCACAATTAACTGTATTTCTGTCATTTGAAACGTGCAGTCACATTAGCAGTATGGGATACATTGCACGAGTTAAAGAAAATTAAAAGACTTGGCACAGAATACAAATAAACTTGCAAAATACTATAATCTTAGTGAGAATAATATCAAATAAAAGGATTTAGATTCTTTTATTTTCAATTGAGAATATTTCCTGTGTATGTTCCACACAAGACTGGTATATACAAGTGTTCCAATCATAGAATGATGGAAATGATGGAAAAGATGGAAACGACCTTAAAGACCATCTAGTTCCAAGCCCCATGCCATGGGCAGGGACATCTTTGAATAGATCAGGTTGCTCAAAGCCCCATCCAACCTGGCCTTAAACACTTTCAGAGATTCTCTGGGCAAAATGTTCCACTGACTCACCACCCTCACAGTAAACAATTTCTTCCTGATATCAAATGTAAATCTCCCCTCTTTCAGTCTAGAGCCATCACCCTCTCACAAGCCACCAGCAGGAGTGTGATGTTTCTAGTAAATTTTCATGTGGCTGCACAGAGACCCAGGACCACATGTCAGGGAACTCTGTTTTATTGTACATCTTCTCAACTCCAGCAACGAGCCCACTGCTTAGACTGAAAAGGTGTTGGCTAACAAGCCCTTAAATTCCTACAATACACTTCCACATGAGCGAAGGCTAACAAGCCCTTAATTTTGTACAGTACACTTCAAAAGGTTCTCAAATCCCACAACAATCTTGTCAAAGATGCTGGCTCACAAGCCACAAACACCTCCAAAAGCTCCTCACTCTCCCAACAAGCTTTAGTGCTGAGTATGGGCTGGAATATGATAACCATGCTTTGTCCAGGCAAAGCGAGGAAAGAAAAGAAATATCAGCCCTGAGATACTGAGTTGGATGGCCACGTGGATGGTCCAGATGGCTCAGAGCAGGGATTGCAAGACAAAGAAAGCAAAAGAAAAAGAGATGAAAAAGAGAACAAGGGGGTCTAAGTCTATTTATCTAGAATAACTTTTGGAACTACAGTTTATATAGACCATGCATGCAAAAACTCAGCCATCTTTCAAAGCAATACTGGTAAAAATGTTGTGCTTTGTAAAGAATAAATCTAGACACATCTTAGTCATCAGACTCTAATAATATTTATGCTCTCTGAAGAAACTTTATCATCTCAGAATTTTGAAGATGTTATTACTAGGATTTCTGAGATTGCACTGTTGACAACACACATGTACAAAGACAGCAGTCAGCAAAAGTGTCCAAGAACAGACAAGCAACAGCCATTTCCACTTATATTCACTAAGCTTAGCTCTGAAATAATGATGTGTTAAGCAAAACACACTTTGAGAACAAAATTCCAATTTTCCTTTCTACAGAAACAATCATGAATCTAAGAGAAAATTTTCTACATATATTTCGTATATTGAAATGCATTGGAGATTAAAACATAATCAGAAAAAAAGAAAAAAGAAAAAATTACTATTCATTGTGAGCTTCTGGCTCTCCATAATCTAGCTAATGACTGATATTAGGAATTGGACTTTAATATTTTTTTGTAAAACAAGTTTCACAGTGCAACAACAATATTCTCTTGCAAATTCTTCATTTCAAGTTCATTGAAATAGCTGAGCAACTTTGAATCTTTTTGTCTAATTCAAACCACATTAAAAGCAAATGTTTGCAAGTTTCAATATTATGTATCTTACCACCAAGTGTAGTCAAGGAATTTTTATGTATATAATCCTACAACCATATAGCAGAGAAAATGAGATTACTCAAATATATTCTTTCACTTCAGTAAGATTCACATGAATATTACATATATACTTACAGCCATCCTGTAGAAATAATGAGATTACAAGTACGCTACTCCCTCTAAGGATAATAAGACAAAATGTAGTACTCTACATGATTATATTTCTTAATTCATTGTAAAAGACAATAGAGACCATGCTTTTTTATAATAATAAAAGTGCAGAAGTGTCACTATTAGTTCTTCACGAATCAGCTCTTGCAATATATTATCAATGTATAAGGAGGACAGTGAAACTTCCTTTTACTTTTACCAGCAAAAATGGAAAATATATTAAAAAAAAAAGAGAGAGAGGTTTTCATTATGTGTAAAGAAAAAGAATATGGGGCATTCATTTTGTATGCTTCTGCTAACTAAGTGTATTGGTTTTTCACGGCCTGGTTTTTGATAGCGGGGAGGGCACAGAGATGGTTCCTGTGAGAAGCTCCTGGAAACTTCCACCGTGTCCGGCAGAGCCAATCTCTAATAGCTCTGAAAGATGGACATGCTGCTGGCCAAAACTGGGACAATGAGAGAGGTTGATAATGCCTCTGTGATGACATATTTAAGAAGAAAATCAAAACAAAAGTCACACAGTTTTGCTTCTAGTCACAGCAGAGGAGGAGGTGAGAATATGTGAGGGAAAACAACATGGTGACACCAAGGTCAGTGGAGAAGGAGGGGGAGGAGATGGTCCACGCGCCGGAGCCGAGATTCCTCTGCAGGCCGTGGTGAAGACCATGGTGAAGCAGGTTGTCCCGCTGCAGCCCATGGGTCCACAGAGAATGCAGAGACCCACCCGCAGCCTGTGGAGGAGGTGCCCACGCCAGAGTGGGTGGATGCCTGGAGGAGGCTGTGATCCAGTGGGAGACCTGGTGGGGAGAGAGGGCCCTTGCTTCCAGGCTGGAGCAGCCTGTCCTTGGAGGACTGCACCCCGTGGAAGAGTGACCCGCGCAGCAGCAGTTTTGGGAGGACAGTTGCCTGTGGGAGGCACTCACGTTGCAGCAGTTTTGGCAGGACTGCTGCTTGAGAGATTTGGAGCCAAGCTAGAGAAGTTCATGGAGAACTGTTTCCCGTGGGAGAGACCCCACGGTGCAGCAGGGGAAGGACGCCTCTCTCTGAGCAGCGGAAGAGAATCTTGGTGATGAACTGACCAAACGCTTGTGCCCTGTCTCCCTGCACTGTCAGTGGGAAGGAGGGAAGGGCTGGGGAAAAAGGTGTTTTAAGGGCTTATTTTACTTCTCATTATCCTCCTGATTCCCTTAGCAATAAATTCACTTTGTAACTTTAAGTTGAGCCTGTTTTGCCCTTGAAGGGTTTTCTCTCAGTCCTTATCTCAAGTCACAAAGCCTTTGTTAAATTTTTCTTTCTCTCTTCTGCCCAGCTGTGTCAGGGGAGGGTGAACGAGCAACTTTCGTGGGTGCCTGGTGCTGGGCCAATGTCAAACCATGACACTAGGATGAATTTTTTTTTAATTGTTTGGTTTTTTGTCTTTTCCTTGATGAATCAGCTAAACAGTTCCAATTAGAAGGAATTCCCTGTGGTATGAGGCTTTTTTCTGATGCAGTACTACCTATTATAAAGTCTATACAATATCTGTTTTCCCTGAATGAAGCAGAAATAGTACAACAGAAAGAAAATTTAATTCCTACAATGTTAATCTTTTTCAGCTTTCAGTTAGTCCAGGATTCAGTCTATTCAAATTTTTCTCAGGATCAAGTAATACATATGAATTCAGGTTGTTTGATCACTGTCGATGCCTCTTTAGGCTGTTTTTCTTTCAGACACAGAAACAGAGAAGTGTACATTTCAGCATATATTTCAGCTGCATTTTCTTCTGATAGGAAGAGAACTATCAATATATTTTGCAAAATAAAAACAAATCTTTTATCAAATCAATTAGCTAGCAACTTGCTGCATTGCACATAAGAGCCTCAAAATGTCAAAAAAAAATACCAATATAAATAAAATAACTTCTAAAAGACAGTGTAGATTTCATATTGGTTATTATTAGCTGGAAGTATTTAGCACTGTCTGAACTGCGTCCTTTGCCATTCCTGTAAAGATCATGAAAAGTTCCTGTAAAAAACATATAAAGATGGGCATTACTGATCACAGTTTTCAGGAAATGAAACTACTAAAAGAAAATCAATTATGCATTTTTAGATGAAATTGTTCTGCTAGAGTTACACACATGCAATCACATACAGTTACCAGGTTTAAATCATAACTACGGTATATCAAGGTGGAAATATTTTTTTTTTTTAGAAGAATACGTAAGATTGCAATTGAGACATACTTTTTCGGAGATCAAGTGGACTTAAAAACAAAAAAAATCCCAGGAAGAGGAGTGAATTAGAGATTCTTCAAACCACTGGTTTTGCCAATGTGACTTCCCAAAATAACATTTGGCAAAATCAAATACAGGGTGATAAGGTTAAAAGGTGCTGCAAATTATGCTAAAACACCAGTAAATTTCTGTGGTTAACTGCAGAACTGTTACTTGAGCCAAAACATAAAGTTATTATAGCTGAAGATCCAGGAATAACTAATGTGGTAAAGTTCTGGCACTCTTAGGTGCAATGAGTAGGTTACATAAGTTGAAGGAGTTGATGTATAACTTTCAGACCTTAGCTGAGAGCACAAGAGGTCAGCAGATTGATACAAAAAAAAATCAAACAATCAAGCAAAAAATCATACAAACAGAGCAACAAGCAGAAGCCTCTACAGATAATGAAGAGCTCCTTCAGCATGACCATCTTTTTTCTCCCAGGAAAAAGTTCTGGATGCTGGCAACTTGTGTTTGTCTTCTGAGAAAGTACCCAAAGGTACACTGAGAAGGTGAATATAATGTCAGAAAGAAGGAGTGGATATAAAGAAGGCACTTCTGCGTAAAAATTTTAACTCTGTTGGTATTGGTGTGGTTTTTCCTACGCTGATTATATAATTTGGTCTAAAACACTGCTATAAGATTAATTGAACCAACAGTCAATCCTGCATATTAACAGTGTATTCGCCTTTTCCCATAACAGTATTTTGAGACACACAATACACCTGAGGACCTGAAATTTCAGACTGAAGCTTGTTTGGACACCTAAAGTAGCACTATGGTGGCATCCATACCTTTGCTGAGACAGGTTTAGATGATCACCTTCAGCCATGTGGAACAGAGAAAGCCAGACAAATACAGTTACTTTATAAGACCCTGGTTTTCTAACTGGGCACTAGTTCATGAAGAGTTGAATGCAAATATATGGAGGTAACCTCCAGAGGTGATGAAACACACAGTGGTGATGTCTGCGCTCACCCGTTGCTATTTTAGATCTATATCCAGAAAGGGCTGTACTAGAACTTGGATTCCCCCAGCCTGGCTTCTAAAATGATAAGGAAATTCTTATAATTGAATATGTGCTGCAAATGTGCAGTGTTTACTTACAACAACCATGTATGCATTTTACATATATAGTTACATTATACCTATAATGTATGCAAACATTCAGTAAGGAAATTAGAAATCACTATGAGTAGAAATGATGGAGAGTTGAGGCTGGCTTTAAATGTCAGAATAGTAGTTTGTTATGTTGCTATTCATTAGCAATAAACATTGCCAATCCTATTTCTTAGTCATTGCAAATTATTATTACTACATTTATAAAAAGGTCTTTAAGACTCGGAACTTAAGCCAGCAGCAACATATAACTGGTACTGTATAGTCAGAATTGACAGCTACAGCTCTTATCTCTCTGAGATCAAGATGCCCATGTCTGAGAACTCTTTGTCAAGGGAAGCTGGAACCAAAGCAGGAATATTCATTCTATCCCATCTTGATTCTCTCTGCACTGATGTTTTGTGTTCCACAGATCTCTCTTCAACAAAAGTGACATGATCTTAGCTGTTAAGATCATCAAATATGATCTTCCAGTACCTGTACTTGTTAGCATTTTGCCAAATGCTGTTTCTTCTTACTCTACATTCTTTGCTTTTCCTTTACAGATTTAATTGCTTACATATATTTTCCTGAACCCTGCTTGTGGTCCTATCCTGCCAGTCTCCTTTGCAGTAACATTTTATATACTGCTGACATTATATATCTTGCGTTACAGAGTTACGAAATGCTTAATGTGCTGGTGCCATGTCTCTGACACTCCCAGCTGCACAGTGCCTGCTTTCAGTGGCAGATATGAAATACATACTTTTAAACAAAATATCTGGTGGTTTGGTGACCGTGGTAATCCCCTGGGATGTAAAGAATGCCATTGCAGAAATTTAAATCCAGGTCTTCTTATCTCTTACAAAATGTTCTCCTCGAAAATTTATTTAAAAGCCTTTGATTTTAAGTGAAGTAACTGAAATAACACAGCACAGTTATGAATTGCAAAGTACAGCTTGTTCTAACCATACTGAATGCATTAAGTCTCTTTTGCATTTTGTTGTATTTTATCTAGACATTCGCAGCGGTAAATACATGCATGCTCACGATCTTCAGTTTTAGGGTCTAAAGGATCTTCAAGTGACTAAGCAAGTTTGACAGTATTTTTCTATATCATTCTCCAGGAACTAAACAAAAATTTTATTTACGTATCCTTTTCGTCTATAATTTGCTTTGTTGTGTTTAGAAACAAGCTCTGATTTTGAAAGAATCCACACTGTTCTGAGCCTAACTGAGTCTAAATGCAGAATTTTGTATGTGGTTTTAAATATTACTGAAAGAAGAAATACTGGATGCTGAAAAATAAAATGTATGCACACACACATATACATTCATCATAATACAGAATGTTGAAATTAATGCATGTTGACTAAAAATACCATCATAGACATTAATAATACATGAAATAATTTCTCTTGAGATATTAAATTATGTATTCAAAACAATATTCAGGGAGATTATTTGATAGTTCATTACACATGGCAGAACTATATCTTCTAGCAAATACTTTCTAGCAAATACTTTCTAGCAACTCTTACCAGTCAGCACTCTTCATTGTTGTCAAAACAGAACTTTTGTGTGTGTACCTGTAGATCAAAGTGTAAACATTTGGGTTTAACGGAAGATTACAGAGATGAATTTAGGCAGAATTAAGAGAAAAATAACAATTAAAAAAATCTGACATGCTTTAACAATCTTGTGACTACTATAAATATAAAATATTTACATTTTTTAAAAAAAACTGACAGAAAAAATTCTGACCTACAGTTATTAAGCGGAAAAAAAGAAGTAGCTATATCTGTCTAATCCGTACTAGAGTAGAATTTTTTTTTCTATGTGTCTAATATCTAACTAGGTTTGGATCAGTCATGACTATCCTTTCTATTTCTCTTCATAAAGTGAGAGCACTGCTAACTTATTTCATCAAGTTCCTTCTTTTTTTGCCCCTCAAAGTTTATTTATTTATGAGGAAATAACTGCACTACTACTACACACAAGAACTTCTCATTATACAATTCTATAACTAATTTTTTCATCGCATTAACAGAGACAAATAAGGGGTTTAGGCTAGGGGGTTTGGGACTCAAAGAGTTTAGCAGAAGGAGTATAGGTCTAGGCGTAGACTAAACAGTTTGCTTAAGACTAGGAAAAGCAAACTCTCTGTTCAGAAAAAGAAACCAAAATTTAAAATTGCCTGAGTTTAAAGTGACTTAATTAGATCCTTTAAAACGATTACACAGAGACTTTTTTAAAGAAGAAACTAAACACTAGAATCTGCACATTGACTGCAGATGCAGACCTAGATGAGAAGTGTGAATTAGATCACTGAGTTTAAGGCAATGATTCGAAGCTGATTAATGTTAGGTGAGAAAACTGCCCATTTATTGCATGCCTAAGCAAGCTGGTCTTTAATAAATATATGTGAATGTCTCATGAAACATCCACAAATATTGGTGTACTTTCAGTAAAAATCAATAACTAGCTTTGTAACAAAATGTCTACTAATATAACTGTACAAATATAATGCTTCTAATATTTCTTTGGTCATTTTCCATACAGATTTTGTGTTTAGCTAATTTTTTTTGCTTAAATACCTAGTTTCTTTACACAGGCATTGACAGTCAGTTTCCTTGGCACATGTTAAAATAGAGCCAGTTATTACTGAGAGCAACAGTGAACTGAAAGCAAGTCAAGAAGACTTGAAAGACTTTTTTTTAAGGACTTGGCACTGGAAGTTAATTTTTATATATACACAAGCATAAAAAATATTTCATGAAAATTCATAAAAGAAAATTCACAGTTCATAACCATTCAGGAGTTAACCCCTCCCCCCAAAATATTCACCAATCTATGGAAAATTCCTTATAAATGACTGAAAATAAATATGAAAAGCTGAGGCATGGGAAAGCTTAAAAAGACATAATATTTTTTGCAGAAACTAACAGAGATGTGAGCAAAATTCTTTTTGATTGCAAAGCTCCTAATCATATGTCCAAGAATTACAAAATATATGAACTCTTTGGATAGTGAACTGCAAACAAAGATCACCTGATAGTCATTTTCCAACTCATTTCACATGACACTGATAGCATTTTCTATCAGCTATAAATGGCTGTTTAACATGTTCGTAGCATGAAATATATTATGAAACTATTAAAGTTATTCCACATGAACATCTAAATTTTGCCTATGTAAATAGCTTTTTTTCATAATTTGAATTGTGATGGAGTGTTGAGGAGACTGGTTAATATTTATAAAATACATTTTAAATTATACTTTATTTGTAAATGCTATAAATTGATAATAATAAATAAGTTTTTATTTGATATCAACCTAAAATTATCCCTGAGACAAAAACTATTAAAGTGGTTTTATTCAAGTTTTTTCATCAGACTGTGATAAAATAGATGCTGAAGGAGTACAAGATCTTCATTTTTTTTGAATCAGAGGCCCCTATTACTACCAAAAATAACACTAATATAAAAAAAAAACCTTATTGCTACTTATATATTGAAAAATAAAAAATACTTTCTTTCTGGAAAAAGGAAAAGGTTTTTAGTGGGTCTGATCCACGCAATAGAAAAAATTAAATTCCATTCATAGGTTTTGGTGCAAGGGGTAACTCCTCAAACTGCTGCAATTATTACTTTTTCTAGAAAACAGACTGCTGCCTCTTCCTGGTGGATGGAAACCAGTGTTCTCAAAAGAAGGATGAGCACATATGTTAATGTCAAAATATTACAAAAATGTAAGTTAACATGACGCTAGAACTATTCAAATTAGACATCATAAAATGTGGGAGTGTAAGAAAATATCTTTTGACTCAACCATGTTTATGGTTCTTCTCTTTTCTAAAGTTACATCTGAGCATAATCTAGTATACAGTGCTCTTGATAAAAAAATAAAATTACCTTGAGAAAAAAAGAAGAAAATTATATTAAAAGACACACTTTTTCAACAATTCATATAATTGTCTTGTTATTAAAATAATTTCAGATTCCAAAATTCTTACCTGTCTTCTGACACTTAAAGTTCCTAAGTTTTTAAGGTGTAAATCCAAGAAAATATTTTAGATAGTATAAAAAAACCCATCCTAAACTTCTGATCTTTCGGCTTGTTTACAATAAGTCACATTGAAATACTGAACACAAATTAAAGATTAATTAGGCAGCACTAGTTATAGAATAAGAGACATTATAAACAATTCTCATTTATATTATGAAATTTATTTTAAAATATGAACTGCAATGGCAACTAAACAAGAGCTTATTCCTCTTCTGTTATCTGGCAAAGTTGAAATATTCAACTACCTTTTGATTCCTAGAATTATTAAAATAACGGAAATTAGACTGGAAAAATCATCAATGACTTGAAAGTAAAAAATGAGACTGAATCTTTAAACCACACTGGTCTGCCATAGCAGCTTTCAGCTTGACCTGACCCTCAGTTTCCTATCTAGCTTTTTATCAAGAAGATAATAGAAAATATCACAAAGGATAACATGTACCTGCAAAGGTGGTCAGACATTGCTAGAGTGAAATTAAGACTTTAGTTGAAGACTGACTCAGGTGAGGTACAGTTTTATTCCAGGGATAAAGAAAATTATGAAATCTAAGACTCTTGTGGAGACATGTGGTGGAGAGGGTCTTGGTGAGACACATGGGAAGTAGCTCCTAGAGGTTCTACTGCAGACACATGGATGGAGTGTCTTTGAAGACAGGAGACTCCAGGGGCAGCAGGAGAGGATCCAAGGAAAAGCCAAAAAGGGTGTAGAAGAGGGCATCAAAGTGACATTCAGAGGATGCCTTGGCCCAGAACTGCACAAGTGTGACTGCTGTGTCACTCCATTCCTGTGACCATATGAAAAATTTAGATTAAGCCACCTGTGTTTTCACAAGAAGAGAGAAGCAGATGCACATTCTTGATCTAAACAGCTGAGAGATAGCAAGGAAACCCAAAAAGGAAGAAACTGCTCCATCTCAGATGAGATCAGCCCTTCCCTGTCGGAGCAGTCTGCCACTACTTCCCAGTCTCGGCCACCCATTCTGACTGCAGCATCAAGAATCCATTAGCATCAGGGTTAGGGTTAGGGTTAGGGCTAGGGTTAGGATTCAGAGACTTACAGGGCCTACGGCTCCAGGTACAGTGGGCTAGAAAAGGAATGCCAAATGTGTCACGGCAGGCCACCACGCTGGCTGCCTCCACACATTTCCAAACTGTGCACACATACATACTCAATTTCTTTTAACTTAGACCAAAGTGTTGGTTTAACACAGCCTGCTTTTTAGTGGGCGAGTAAAAGCTGCTTCAAACTTCTGCTATGTCCGGCACAGAGCCAATCGCTGAAGGCTCTGACAATGGGCAGGTTACTAGCGCAATTAGAGAAGTTGGTAATGTCTCTGTGATGACATATTTAAGAAAGGAAAAACCACGGAAAGCTCTCTTTCTTTCTCTGCTCCGAGAGGTGGCGAGGGGACCACTGAGCCTCTTCTCGGCTCGGCAACTGAGGTCTTTCCTGGCGCAGCGTCTGGGGCCTTGCCGCCAGGGGAGCCATACTGACACTGCGAGCAGCTACACGGCCCAGACCACGTGGCCAGGACCAACGCCAGGGGCGCCCATGCAGCTGGGGCGGTGTGGCCGAAAGCGGGCAGCCAGAACCCTCCCAGGCCTGGTGAGGGGTGGGGGGGGGATATGTGGATGGGGCCGTCCCGAGGCTGGGGCCCTCTAGAGGCTGGGAGCGGTGCAGCCAGAGCTGCCCATGTGGTACTGGCAGTGACCACAAGGCCAGCGACAAAAACATAATGAACAATTCCCTAACACGGAACACAGACGAGATCAAACTTTTCAGAGCAGTGAAGCTCTATAAGAACTTTTCAACTGATAGGACTTGAGAACAATAATACCGACGGACAACAATTTTATTTCGAGCCAGAGAAAACAAAAAGTGAAGACACCTGAGGAGAACCAACATGGCGACACCGAGGTCAGTGAAAGGAGGGAGAGGGAAGAAGTGCTTCAATCATCGGAGCTGAGATTCTTCTGCAAACTGTGGTGAGGACTGCGATACAACAAATTGTTTCCCTGTAACTCGTGAGGGGCATGGGGGAATGCAGAGATCCACTCACAGCCTGTGAGAAAGAGTGTTCATGCTGGAGTGTGTGGATGCTGAAAAGCTGTAACCTAGTGAGGAACTCGAACAGAGAGAGAAGGCCCTGCTTCTGCAGGTAGAGAAAGAGAACCCTTGCTTCCAAAGTAGAACAGCTTATCCTTAAAAGACTAAACCCCATGAACTAAAATGACACACGCTGGGCAGTTGTGGGAAGACTGCTTGGCCGTTAGAAGGGACTCACATTACATCAGGTCAGGCGGGCTGCTGTTCGTGAAAATTAGAACCACACTAGAGAAATTCACAGAACTGTCTCACCTGGGAAGGACCCCATGGCACAACAGAAGAAAGAACTGCTTTCTCTGAATGAACTGAAGAAAGATTCTTAGAAAGTGAAAGACTGACCAAAACCTCATGTTTTGTCTCCTCGCACTGTCGGTGGGAAAAAGGGAGGGGCTGGGAAGAAAGTGAGTGTTCCAAAGGTTTATCTTAGTTCTCACCACCCTTTTTACTTTTAATTCTGTTAATAATAAATCTTGTTTATACTATTTAAGTTTTGAACCTGTTCTGCCTTGAAATGTTTTTTCCACTAATTCTTATCTCAACTCATAAAGTTTTTATGTTAATTTCCCCTCCTCTGCTCAGCTATAGCACAGGAAAATAAGTGGATAGTTTTCTGTGAGTGCCTGGCAATTAGCCAGCGTCAAACCACGACAACCAAACATTCAGTACCATTTCAGAGGATGTTGGAAAGTATTAGGGAAGGAAATCAACTGCATTTCAGAATAGGACTTTTAAGATTATAAGAGGAGGAAAGATTGCAATTTAATTCAATTAATTAATCAAACACATTCAAGCTATCCCTGAATTCAATAACCTCTAAAATAAGTCTTCTTAGTATTGTTATTACTGCTATTGTACATTCACTTTGCAGGTTCGAGAGGTCGCACAGTATCTTTCAGTATTCCTGAAACTATTTCTCTATCTGACAATATACTTTCCAGCCCTGCCCTTTCTTTGGCTTAATGAAAAATAATAGGCTGATAATTAGTTGTTCTACATGCCTTAGATATTAGGACAAGACAAACACAACAGCTTTAAAATATAGTCAAAGGAATTCACACTGTCAATTTCACTTATTAAAAGTTATTCTTTTTTTTTTTTTGGCTTTTGAAAACTGATTAAAAATATTGATTATGTAGGGCTTCCATACTCAGTGAAAATTTTGTATTTCATTGTAGTTAATTTTTCTTATGTGTTGTTAAATGTACAAGAAAATACTAAAAGTCTTAGCCACTTGCAGTTGAGGTACACTTGTGGAAAATAGGGACACACATGCACAGAGGAAAAATTATATTATTGAGGCACAACTTAAATATATCAGGTAGAACAAATGCATCTTCTGAAAGTAAATGCCTGCATTCCCTATGTAGTCAATGAAAATGAGTACTTCTGAAGACTTTCAGAGTGAAAACACTTCTCATTTAAGCATCTATTAAAAGGGAAAACAGCAGAGGTGAAAGTTGTATCAAGAAACCTCAAATCTCTAAAAGACAGCTAGCTTTAAAACATAGATGTCTATATCCATAACTATGAATGCAGAATTTTTTATAGCCCTCTCCAGGGGCTACTTCATCTGATCTACTTAGAGTATTCATTTGGACTGAGATAAATCGCCATCTTGATGTGACATTCCAGAGATTAAACAAATCTCACCCAGGATGCCAACTATTTAAGAGTAAGTCAGATGCTGAAGTTAGTCAGAATAGATCTTCTTTTTATGGAGAGGTATTATAGCTGTCATAAAACTACATTCCATCAGCAATGCCTTCTGATAAACTTAAAGCACATTTGAGAGTGGTGAAGGTGCACTAACATTAACTTTAATGACTAAAGACTAAGTCAGACCACAAGCAAACAAACAAGGCTTTATAGAAGTAATCTGAAATATTTATTCAAAACTCAATTTATTGTTTAGAGAGCAGGGAGGGAGCAGGGAAGGAGGGGAGGTAACTCAGCATTCTTAATGCCCTGTTTAACTACTGCTAAACACATGTAAAATGAACCAAGCAAGCAATGAACCAAACATAAAATGTAGGGAGTACAAGGACAGAGGAATATCCACACAGAATTTAGGTTCATCTATTTATCTACATGGCACAAATACTAAATGTATTATAATAATATATTATCTCATGAATAATTTTACTTTTTTAAAATCTCACCCAATTGTATCACTTTGGGTCTTGAGTCTCCTGTTACTCATTCCTCAGTCTTTAAAATGAGATTAAGTGCTTTCCTTTCTAGAGAGCTTTGAGGTATAAAATTGAGGATCATCAATAGTATATATTTTTTAAATTTAGGGTCCATTTTTAAAACTCTTGCCAGAATTTTGTTAATTCAAAGACCATTAGGGAGTAAATGTGTGTTATTTTCTTCTCTGCTCAATCCATTTAGGCAGTTACAGACTTCCAGGATGTGTAACCAGTCTCTCTACACATCACTGATTTCTTTTATTATGAAAAGTCATGCTTGTATCCTTTTAGGGCAAAAGATTAGGCCAGATGCTTCTGATTGCGCACAAGTGCTATGAAGAGTAGGCGATGGGTCAAAAGTTTGTAGCTCACTTGGATAGTTGGTTTTTAGAGACATGGGTCAGTGACAAAAATTAAACCAAGGACAAAGATCCAGCAGTAAGCAGCCAAGCTGGACAGCAGATCACAAGGCTGTAACTGAGAATGTGTTGCTACTTCATTTCTTTCCAGTCTGATGGCCATGATACTCTCCTTGTGTGAAATATACACAGTGTCACATAATATTCCAGAGAGGAGTACCACAACATTCAGCCTGATCGCCACTTCTGAGCGACGTGCATAATGTATAACGTATAAGCACAAACAGGTCTTCTTCACGCGCCATCCATTTCTGGAGGGGGATTTTCAAAAGGCATGGGCTATTTACCAACAGTGATTTGATCTCTTACGTCTGTGCATGCTAATTATCTTCACTCACTTTAACGTAGCATTTAACAATACATTAACATTGTATTAACATCAGTGATCATCAGAAATATTCTTCTATGGGTTGAAATCTATGTACATTTATTTTATTCAACATTATAAAGCAATTGAGATTGGTACCATTAATTTTTCACGGCTTATGTTTCTGTTATCAGATTGAATTAGTCAAACTTTCAATACAGAGGAACAACAGGCAATGAAACCTGGATTTTTCGTTTACGAGGAAGAAGGGGAAGGAAGAGAAGATAGCTGCCTAGGAAACCTCCAACATTTTTGTATTATTTCTAGGAATATCCAAGTGGTGTATAGCATTCCATGACTAATAAATAAGAGGAATCAGCAATGACTGATTTAAGTACTTTCAACAACTGCCAGAATAGAATTAAATTTCAGTCTTTAAGGTTACATGTCTAAATATAATCAATGTAATGTGCTCAGTGCCAATGCTTAGTCTATGACAGACTAAAGGTTGAGCTATTTAGCACATTTTGTTCAAGAAATTTGTTTTCAATAAACAATAGTTAAAAAGTGAAAAATGTTGTAGATTTATTGAGTGTTTTATGCTAACAAAATCCAGAAAAAAATATCATGTTCCAGAGCACAGTTTTGAATATTTGCCATGTCCTTGGTTTAAGAATTATGACCAAAAAAAGAGTTCTTGCTGTATATTATATGCTAGAAGCCAAAATATTGGGTATTGTTACTTCCTATCATATTTTGTATTTACAACCTTGAATTCTATTCCTTTTAGAAGAAAGTGTTGGGTTTGATGTAAAGAGTATTTCATCCGAATTCTGCTATAATCTCTTTATGATTAGTGAACAACTCCAAAGGATTCAGAGTCCTTCCTGATGTAATGCATCAGACAGAAGTCTTAGAATCTAGGATAGATTTCAGAAATATTTTAGGAAAAGTTTTTGACTGTATAAATTGTATTAATACAGGGTCATCATTATTTCTTCAATTGAATAGAATCATAAACCTTGTAAACAAGATTAATAGGGATTATATTTTTTTTGTTATATATAAACTTGGAAAAGTAGATAATACAGTAGAATGGATTTATATAAACGTAGATATATAAATGTAAATATATATATATAAATGGATGGCTGAATGGATGGCTGGAGATAATTAGATAGATAGATAGATAGATAGATAGATAGATAGATAGATAGATAGATGGATGGAAAGATTTCCTCCTGTCTACCATTTCTACCCTATGGTATGACTCTCCTTTGTCAGGAAGGTTTGTCTGTAACATACTGAGCATTTCTCAACTCAGCATTTTGTTGTACTGTTGAATAGTCATTGTCCAAGTATTTTTTGCAGATCTATCTCTAAAGATTAATGTCTCAGTCAGTTCTTTGACTGGGTGTCATATCTGCAGTTTCTGACACTGCCCTTGATGTTGAATACAAATTGTTGGCATTGATGTGAACTTTACTGATAGCTACTCAGAAATCAGATGGTAGTAAACACAGGAAACAGAATGAGTGCAGAGATACTTTATTAAAAGGCATTAATGATATAATTTCTTTCCTTAGTCTGGATTTCTTCTTCCTTTTGGTGGGTTTTTTTTGTTTGGTTGGTTGATTGGTTATTTATCCTTAGAAGGATATCATGGCTTAATTCTTATTATAATGAGTCCTTTAGCTGGGGTTCCATTAGCTGAAATTTATCCGCATAAAGGGAATCATTCAGCTTAGTTATCTTTCAAGACTAAGAAAGTACATATAACTTAGCAATTACTCTCACAAGCATGCTTGGTATAAAGTGCTTAAGGGAAAACACAAATAAACAAAATAATTGGCAATTTAAGCTTCTTTGTGTTCTTATTTGCACTACAGATTAAAAAGAGTGAATGACAGTGGCAAACTGTGCTGGTTTTGGCTGGGGTGGAGTAAATTTTCCGAGAGCAATGGGTGGTGGGACTTTCAGATATTGAGATAATATTTAGCAAAGGCCATCTGTTTAGTCAATGCTAGGGAATACAAGTCAGTATGCAAAAGACTTTATACTGGAGAATGCCTTTTCTTCCTATTTAAATGAATGCATTTTCTTTCACATTTACTACTACAGCAAGAGGAAGCAATGATGATATAGATTGCCAATACCACAAAATGTCAAATGTGTACTTCTCAGCTGAGGAGCAATAACTGTACAGAAACTGCAAGAGCTGTATCTGAAAAAATTTAATAATTTAGACAAACACATTCATACTTCATGTGTAAAAATCCTGTTGTCAAAACTATTTGCAATTTTACCAGAATATCTAGACCTTGCTGTTTTTCTAGTTAGTGATATCCAGTAGTTCTGGAACTGTAAATTTGTATATATTTATACAAATAAATATTTCAAGACTATGATTAATTCTCATCTGTGCATAATATTAATAAATTTGTCATGAAAGCTAAAAGGAATCAACTTCATTATTTCCAGAAAAATTTAGGAAGTGTTATTTTTGTATTCATAAATGAAATATGCTGCTTCTTTTTTTTCCTCTGTGAGACTTTTATAGCACTGGTATCTTTATCTTGTATTAGATGATATAGTTAGATAGTGTTGTTGGCATTGTCCTGCATGAAATACCTATCTGTACCAAATCAGTAGCTTCTTGAAGGACTACAATATTTCCTTGCTTACCAAAAGAAAAATAAACTTTTCCAGAAAAATGCGTGGAAAATTATAATGGAAGAGAAAGAAGAGCAATGTCTGCTTAAGCAACTTGACAATCACATACAGATTCAATACCATCCTGCCAAATTGCTACAGGATATAATGTAATCAGAGGATGTCACTTCATAAGCATCCTGTGAAAAACCTGAAGGTCTGTATACATTTAAGCCCTGACTAAAAAGCTCGTTTAACAATGAAGGCAAACTTGAATATTACTGTTGCTAATACTATATTTATTCTGCTACAAGGAGCAGGCACATGTGTTTGAAAAGGGCAGATGGTGGAAATGGACTGTAAAGCTGCAGGAAGGACTATAATTTCTACCATATCAATGTAAATCTAAATGTAAATATATGTTCATTCACATTCATACAGATACATATGTATGTTCAAGCACAATCTACTGATTCTGCATATGTATGAAGTTATAGTCAACACTGGATATGAAAAATATCAGATGATTTAAGGTACTGCCTGAACTGGACTTAAGTTCAGTAAAACTGAAGCACAAAGTGGAAAAATAGCACTTTCAATACTGTAATTTAAAGTTATCTTTCTGTAGAGTTATAAACAGTAACTAAGTGATTGGAGCAAACAGGTGATCTTTACGTTGAATCTAGCTGTTCACATGCTAGTCAAAGTTATACACTCTTATAACTGCACATCTCATGAAACTTTTGATGTATTTTAACTCTCTTTGAAGAAAACTGAAAATGTGACAATAAACTGAAAAGGTTAGTCTAATAGCACTTCTTATTTTAATCTGTGTGGCTAGCCAAGATCATAGAAATATAGAATCATTGAACCATTAAAGTTGGAAAAGGCCTCCAAGATCATTAAGTCCAACCTTTATCCGAACACCACCATGTCAATTAAACCATAGCACTAAGTCCCAAGTCCTGTTCTTTCTTGAACACTTCCAAGGATGGAGGATTCACCACTTCCCTGGGAAGCCACTTCCAATACTTAACTACCCTTTCAGTGAAAATATTCTTCCGGATGTCCAATCTGAACCTCCCTTGCTGCGATTTGAGGCCGTTTCCTCTCATCCTGTCACTGGTTGCCTGGGAAAAGAGGCCTCTCCCCACCTCACTACACTCTACTTTCAGGTAGTTGTACAGAGCAATAAGGTCACCCCCAGGTGTCCTCTTCTCCAGGCTAAACACGCCCAGCTCCCTCAGCCGCTCCTCATAAGACTCACTCTCTAGACCTTTCACCAGCTCCAGTGTCCTTCTCTGGATGCTCCAGATCCTCAACGTCTTTCTTGAGGTGAGGAGCCCAGAACTGGACATGGAACTCAAGGTATGGCCTCACCAGTGCCAAGGGCAGGGGGACAATCACTGCCCTGATCCTGCTGGCCACGCAATTTCTGATACAGGCCATGATGCCATTGGCCTTCTTGGCCACCTGGGCACACTGCTGGCTTATGTTCAGCCAGATGAGTAATTTACTCTTTACGAGATTCCTAAAGAAAAAAAGCATAACTTGGGAACATTAATTGGGGTATTTGATTGTGAATTCTACTATGGGATCTACTTTGCTTAACTTAGGTTTCTAGTTTGCAACTTAATTTCAGTTGCATAATGAACATATATTACTGAATTTGGCACCTCATTTTACCATACGTGTTGGGTGGCAGACAGGGCAGGATGAGTTAAAAGCCTCAACAGCAAGATTTATCTACTTGTGGTAAGTACTTAATTCAGTATTTATATGTACTCTGAAACCTAAAGGGAAAGACCAAGTCATAAAGTGTTTCCAATAAAACTTATTAAAAGCATACTCTTTTTTAAAACAAATATTTACGCAAGCTATTGTAGTGTCCTTTTCTTAGGCACATAATTAAACAGTGTAATAACATATGGTGGCAGTTTAAGTTCTCCTTTAGTTAAAATTGGTTCACAGGTTCTTTTTTAATGAATTTGGTGTTAAAGAAATAAATCTGTTGAGAAGTAGGAGCTGTCATGAAAGCATAGAGCAAAGCATTACTGTGGAACAATATGGAACACGGTCATGGCCAGACACATCAGGAAGGGAGTCATGGTGAGCTCTGAATATTCTTTTGTGTGACCACTTCCACTGGTAAAAGCAGCAGAACAAATGGCGTCTGATGAAAATCAGTACGTGCAGAAAATGTGGCTTCTCCAAAAGCTTCACTCAGTTCTAGTCAGGAAATAGAAATTATCCCTCATGGTATTTCTCTATTATGCTGTGAAAAGCTTATGCTGTATCTCCCAATTTTTTGCTCATGTTGTTAGTTTGGTTTCCTTTGGTACATCTGCAGATCTCAAAACAGGCTGAAAGCATTTCCCTACTAACTGTCTCCATTCTGCACTGTACTCAGGTTTAGTGGGAATTTCTGTCTGAATTTGGAGGCTCTACAGAGTTGGTTTTTATTCCATTTTTTTGTTTGTTTGTTTTCTGATAGAATTCAAATAACATGACACATCATAGAGAAGAACAATGTTTCTTACTGTTTGGTCCCATCCAAAAGCCATGAATTTCTGACAGCCTTGATGTGATCAAAAAGAGGAAACACTCAACATTTGGCAGATCCACATCTATCTAAACCCTACTCTATATATGAGTTTAAAGATCAATATGAGTACACGACGGAAAAACTAAAATATATTCCCATGATTTAACCCCAGCCAGCAACCAAGCCCCATGCAGCCACTTGCTCACTCCCACACCAGTGGGATTGAGGAGAGAACCAGAAGGGTGAAAGATAGAAAACTCATGGGATGAGATAAAGACGGTTTAATAGGAAAAGCAAAAGCAGCACACAAGCAAAGCAAATCAAAGAATTAATTCACTGCTTCCCCTGGGCATGCAGGTGTTCAGCCATCTCCAGGAAAGCAGAGACATATCACATGCAATGGTGACTTGACAAGACAAACACCGTCACTCCAAACATTGCCCCTGCCTCCTCCTTTCCCCTCCCCCCACCTTTATATACTAAACATGATGTCTCATGGTCTGGAATATCCTTTCGGTCAATTTGGGTCACCTGTCCCAGCTGTGTCTTCTCCCAGCATCACGTGCACACCCAGCCCTCTCTTTGCCAGTGTGGCAGTAGGAAAAGCAGAAAAGGCCTTGGGTCTGTGTAATCCCTGCCCAGAAATAACAAAAACATATCTGTATTATCAACCTTGTGTTCAGATAAATCCAAAACACAGCCCCATATCAGCCACTGTGAAGAAAATTAACTCTCCCCCAGCCAAAACCAGCACATACATTCTGGTGCTGCCTCCCTGCAGTAATTGACAGGGGCACACAGCAAGCACTGGAAATTTGTCTGACTATAGGCACTGAAAAAAGTATACAGCAGGCTACACATTCTGCCACATATTGTTGACTTGAGATAATTATAATACCAGTTTGGGAATATGGGGTCTGAGGTTTCAAAAAATGAATCTAAAATTACCTGCAGCATTGACCAACCTTTCTCTTCAGGAAAAGAACGAAGTGTAAAGGCCAGAAAAACAGAGAGCAAATAATAGAAGCAGAATGATGTCAGAGTGAAGAAGCCAGAGAGAAGGCAAAGTCATACAGCTGGGCACAACAGGGAGAGCACTGGTTTATGAAAGAGTCCAAAATCTGCAGAATTAATGCACTGTGTACAGAGGTGTGAGCCATGAGAGTGCTGTGTTTGGTGGATGAGCAATACGAATGAAAGTTTTCTTTGGAATAGAAATAAAGCAGCCATGCAGCTGATAGAAATATTTCTTTCTGATGTATTATGCTCTTTCATAAAAAAGATGGTTCATCGAATAGAGGCAGTGTGGTGCTATTCCACCATGATCCATGTAAAATATTAAACCAAAAATAACACATCAAATTTTTTCTGCTGTATTCCTTTCACTGTATGCAAAACAAACTCTGTTTCTCTTTCATGATTAAGAATAAAGAGATTCTCCAAGAGTTAGAGAACTATGATAACACTTGCAAAAGAAAAAAAAAGTTGTAATGAAGGAAGTACGGTTTAGCATGAGTTTAAAATCCTACTGATAATGGCCAAATCACTCTGAAAATACTTGTATGATGTATAAATAAGTACATTTAGTATTAAATGTATATTAAAAAAAACTAAACAAAACACAAGACTTCAGGGATTCAATCTCTCTCTATAATAATGTGGAAGTTGTACATAAGAAAAAAAGTGTTTAAAAGCGGCAGGTCTTTTTCCCAAAAAATAGCTGGAATTCTATTAAATTTGTGGAGCTGCTTTTTCATATCTGATCTGCTGAATATGTGTAGCTTTCTAGAATGACCAGCTTTATCACACTATTAATAAGCTTACAATTTTTATCATGATAAAAGCAGATTAAATATTCTCCACTGTGCTTCTCCTCAATCATATAAAAGATACTTATACTCTAAGTATCATCTGTGGGTTTATTCCAGATATATTTGTCCCATGTCCTCACTCACTTAAGCCATTACTTTCATTCTCTTTGAGTTTACGTTCATTCAGCTATCAGATTTGTTCCTTCACAAAATACACAGAAAACTGACTGTGTTTTGTTTAGAGATGCTGTTATGAACTTTCATCTACTTACTGACTGTGAGACTAACATACCCTCTATTTCATCCTTTTCTGAGTCTATTGATTATTCTATCGATCTATTCATTATGTGCTTGGTCTTTCGGACTTGTAACAGAAAGTGCCTTTTATTCCTTGTTTGCATAGGTTTGCTTTAGACACAAGCAATAAAAGATGGAAATGTTCTTATTATAAAGTCAACCCTTTAGATTTTATTCAGTGATTAGTAATTGATCAATAAAGATCAACTAATAAAGATTGTTTTATCTTTGCCTTAAAGACCAAAGAGATTAAATTTGAAAGAGGAAACCTGTGCAATTGTCACTGAAAGAGAAAGAAGGAAATGGAATGATGCAAGAACACTCTATGGAAAATATTTAATACCACTTTAATCACTTAAAATGGGGTCTAGGATGTCATGAACTATAATTTAAAACAATGAAGAATTAAAATTTCCCAAATTTGAAATATCAGTTACAAGACATATTTCAATACAGTCTTCTAACTGTGGTCAAAAAGCTAACTAATGTAGTATGTACCAGACACTGGGGATGCTAAATGGTATAATGCAAATAAAATACATGGGAAAAGAACAGAGACAAAATATATAGTCACTGACCTTGCAGAAATAGAATAGAAACCCCTCCATATGTTGAAAATCCCACTGACTTCATGCACGTGTAGGAAGATCTTGGACTTAGGCAAATTGTCTCTAAAACTTTTTTCTCTTTTCTTCTCAGAGAAGATCCTATTAATAATAAAGTTTGAAAATATTAATGTTTAAACCAGAACCTGATGGGAAGGCTACTTCCTTTAAAAATGTATATTTTTTAGTTTAAGTACACTTGAAATGTTTTTAATGATTTCTACTGCTGCTCAATGCATGTGGCAAACTTTATGCAGCCTTTTATCCCCTACCTTCCTTCAAGCCTTCCAAACAAAAACCAAGTCTCCTGGTTTTTGCTGAACAGTTTTCTATAGTTTTGAGGGTTAGCTCAGTTACTTTCAGGTAGGAAAACATTAAACAATCTTCCTCTCGGATAACTTAATTAAGCCTAAAGCATATTATATGATCTATATCTCCCATCTAAATATTTCAGAAATAAACTAGAATGAAAAAAACGCCAAATGATGTGATAAGAAGAGGCAAAAATGTTTTGTAATGATTGCACTTGGAAAAATTTTGCATCTTTATGTACTCTTCGTACATAAATACAAGTTCAAGCACAATGATATAATACATAAGGATATGACATCTTCAGAAAATTCAGTCTCAAAATTTGAACTAAAACTTTAGTTTCATCTCAAGGAACTGATTCTTTCCAGAAGGATGAATTATTTTTCACTGACTATGTATTTAAAACTCGAAACTCCTAATCGTTAAGAAATAAAAACAGATTTTGGAATTTCCAAATCATCTCGGTTTTTTCATGAAAGAGAAACAAATTCCACAGGCTCAGAAATCCACTGGGAGAGTAAAATTCAGTAGAGTCTGCTTTCAATAATCAGCAATAGTTTCCAGTGGACCACTCCAAGCATTCAATTATTGACAAAACCATTTCTAGACGACTACTTGTAGGTAACTGTAATGCAGTTTAGTTCATAAAATAAATCTGTAAATAAGTGCATATAATCAATAGGATTAATATTGATCAATTTTACATTTAAAAAATGAATAAAAGAAAGAGGCAGACTTTTAGTAGCTTTCCTGTGTTTACTGTGTGTGCTGGACATAATAACAACATGGAAGAGTTAATTTTTCCCATGGAGGAAAAAAATCCAGTTTTTATATATATATTTGTAAAGAACATATACATACACATATGTAATGATTTACAGAAAACTTCGTGTGATCTCCTAATAAAATAACCTTCTTCTTCTAGAGGTTCTTGAGGGTTGGTTTGTGTGTTTCCTTGTATGACAGAGATTTTATGTAGCACAAACAATATACTGGTGGATTTTGTTACTTTAAAATCTGAAAATAAGATTAGGGGCAAAAGGGTATTTGCTACATACAAATATTTTTTAAAAAATGGATAGTCAAATTAATGTTTTAATGCTCTCGATGCTCTAATTGTCTAGATTTGTCTCATTAGTATAGAAAAAGCCTCATAAAAAAAGGCAGAAATTACTGTCAGAACTTCTCCAGTATCTTCCTCTTTTCTTGAGTGGTACGTTTTTTCTCCCGTAGTCCCTCCTGGTCCTAAAGTCAGCACTTTTGGTCTTCCTCAGGAAGCAGGATAGACACAGGAGGTATTTACAATTCAGCAGCACTACCGTTTCCTTCCTGGGAGGAATTTGATGCCCACAGTAGTAGAGTCTTCTTCCCTAGTCTTATAATCAGCTTGCTTTTCTTTTTAAATTTTTCCTGCAGCAATAATCTTCCTTCCCATGGGATTCATCTACAGGTGCAAAACAGTCTCCTTCACACTCAGGCTGGGGCTATGGATGCACTATTAACCAGAGATAGAATGTGATATAGCAAGTACACAACCACATCTGTACTGTCATACCACATACAGTACATGAAAACTGATACAGGCTGCAACCAGCTCAGTCCAACAGAAGTACAGACAAATCCTGAGACCTTGTGGTGTCAGTCAGTGTAATGTCTCTGGCCTCCTAACAGTAATGATAAAGTGATATTTACTGGGCTGGAGCATGCTCATGTTTACTGTCCATAAATACAAGCATATGGTTTATAGAAAGCTCACTGATATGGAAAACATGAAGAATCCCACTGAAAGAAAAGATTCAGAGACTGAGCCCACCCTGCCCTGTCATTTTACCTATGTATCTCAGTACTTTTTTTTTGGGCTCCCTATCAAAATATCTTGTGTTCTTATGCTCTTATTAATTTCTATAAGCATCATCCTTCCTGTTTCTTTTACCCAGTGAACTCCTGGTTTGCATTTGTTTTGAGTTTTACACCTTTTTCTAATGATGTTTATGTGGTTTTTTGGGGAACTGATTTACACTTTCCCTTACTTCCCTCATCAGCTCAGTCTCACTCATTGCAGGCTCAAATTTCCATGGAAATATTCCATCCAGCCACTCTCCTACTTGCCCTCCTTAACAGGGAACTGGCAGAAAAACAGATGAAAAAGCACATGGCTGGACATAAAACAGAGAGAACACTTAGCAATTATTGTTATGGGCAAAAGAGAAAAACAATTTAATTTATTGTCAATTAGCATAAATACTTAATTAGTGATTTGAGTATTGGGAAACAAAGAAGACAAACAATAAAACACCTTTTGTGCTACTTTTCTAGGCTTAGCTTCACTCTCAGGTTCAGCTTCATTGCAAACAACTTTCTCACTCAGTCTCTGCAGCACAGCTGGTTGGGGTCAGGACATAGTAGTTTGTTTTTTCCTCTTCTTCGTTCTCATACTTTTCCCATGCTCCAGGATTGGTTCTCCAGAGGCTGCAGTAATTTCAGAGGTGTACCAGCTCAAGCAAGGTCTTATCTATGGGTCACAGTCACTTCAGAGGAGTGCTTGTTCTGTCTTGGAATGCTTCTTTCTTGATGAACTGACCACATCTAAATAACATTGCTGCTTCATCTTCATTGTTAATGTCAAATAAGTTTTCTGAATTTAGAAGTAAAAGCTGAAGTTAAAACATAAGATAAAAGAAAGAGAATCTGAAAACAAAAAATCTGCAAGAAGGCAGTGTTTCAGAAAAAGATTCCAAATAATGGAAGTATTTTGAAAGTGTTTATTGATGAACAGCTTTTTTCTTTAGGTTTTACAGTTTTAACTGTTTAAAAAAGGAGTATGTATATTCCAGAGTACTTTCTTTCCTCATATCTGTTTATCACCATTACAATAAATTGTCTATGATGGGAAAAATATGAATGTAAGCTAATCCTGTATTCTCAAAACTGCCTCTTGTATATTCAGAAAATAATTGGAGTTTACTTGTTTGAATAGGAGTGAAAATAGATATTTTTATTGGTTTTTTTTCAAATTTCAAGAGACAACACAAAAATTTGAAAATTAAATATCTTCTCCCTGTCTCTTCACGAAGGAATGCTGAAAAAAAACCGTCCTGCTGAAGTTCTTCAAGGCTCTAGCAATATGCATGTATTTAACCTTTATTGGTTTTCTGAAGCTGTTACACATGCATTAAAGGAAACTAATCAAGACAAACTTTCATCACCTGCCCTCTGGAGATTTCCCTTGTGTGTTATTAAAAGATGCATACAGTGATGTATTTGAGGAAAAAAATTCAGTTTACTGCTTTCATTTTTTATCACAAAAATTTTTTGTACTTTTCAAGGCTTTCTAAATGTACACGAAAATATGTTTGTCTTATTAGTTATACAGTGATTTGCAGTTGTAGTTGTGATTTTAGTGGCAGAAATCAATATCGCTCTTGCCAGCTGATATTAGAAATATCACATCAAATGATGAATATCTAAGGTTTTCATAGAAGTTCTTTTTTTTCTCTCCCAATTAAAACATAAATCATTCATCTATACATTTTCACATACATTTCCATAGCTGGCTTTGTGCTAAATGTTTTCCTGTCATTCTTTATTACTTTGGATTTACATAATAGTCCTATATTTCAAAGATATTTGAAGGAAAATTCATCTGTGTCAAGAAAAGAACTTTCCATCAGGAATAAGAGGGTAGTTGAAATGAAAAAAAGTCAATCCAATGCATTCAATTGAATTACTAATTCCAATCAGACCTGACTTGATTTTCCATAACACCAGGAGCTTGTGTTCAGCTATTTCTGACCTGAATTTTGAGCTATTCAGAATAAATAAATAAATAAATAAATAAATAAATAAATAAATAAAAAGTCACATTGTAGCACTTGTTAACCTTTCACTAACTGCATTTAGACTGATTTGGGCACATTATTTTTGGAGAAAGAAAGCAAATTTTAGCAACAGTACAATGTTAATATATACAAAAAGCCTTTACCTAATGATATGTTTTAATAACATAATTTTTCTGAGATGTAAGTTGATGCAGTTTTTAAAGATGTTTATTAAAACTATTTATGAAACAAAGAACACAAACAAAAAACACTTTTAAAGTGCCATCAAAGTAAGAAAAATATATTGGTTTTATGAAGACATCTATCTGTATTTTTAAAGTTCTTTTTTTCTGTATTTATGTCTTCTGTGCCAAATATATACACTAAATATTATTTGCAAGTTGCATTTTGTGTTATTTATGATCAGCTGAAGAATTGCTTTAAAATAAAAAAATAAAAAGAACATCTAATTTGCTCTTAACTCCTTTAAACTTTAATATGAATATTTGATTCTGGATCATTGCTCTATGAATCCTATTGAAAGGTAACTTTCTGCTTCGAGAAACCAAGAGCAATAATGTAAATGTCACAGAACACTTCCAAGTGTGGTTTAAATTGGTATTAAACCGAAGAATAACAAGATAAAAAATTAGGTATGTAGGGTTAATACATATACGAAGATATTGCAAAGGAGTAGTTCTGCAAATAAGCTGTGCATATGCACAGCACAGTTTGTCATAGTTCCTACCTGTTCCTGTTGTTACAAAAGAGAGATGCCTAGAATGGTTGCTAAACACCTGATTAGACAGAGAGAATGAACATTACTAATGCTGGTGTAACACAAAGTGCAACAGATCTTGAATGAAACTTATTCCTGGTTGCTTGTTAGCTATTGACTTGATTAAACTTTCATGAAAGTGGTTGAATCTAGGTCTGTTGTGAAAGCCTATTATTAGCTACATCCATAATTTGATAATTCCCTATAATGCTTGAAACGCATTGCATAAATACTTGGGAAAAAAAATATTCTGCCTTTTTTCAGGTACATTGATACAGTATTTAGTGCGTATTTAGCTGTTGTAACAGTAAGTAGCAGTACTATTGCAAGATGCATTCAATAAAATTTCATATTGGAATTTTAAGGTATATTAGCATTCAGACATTAGCAATATTGCATTAAAAACAGCACAAAATTATTAAGGTAATAATGTATTTATTGTTCCAGTAATCTTTAAATTGTATTCAAAGGGATAAACAAGATGCAAATCAGATCTATGAGATATTATTCTTGCCCCAGCAAGCATGTGCATATGCACAGATGCACAGATGCACAGATGTACAGTTCCCATTAGATAGTTTTTAAGCAATATACCTTTTGTGCTGTCACCAAAGACATTCTCGAAACTTTTGTTCACTCGTTACCTTATTCTATCATCTTCATTCCTTGATCTTCTTGAAATCTTACTGCTGTTTATTTTTTTATTATTGTTTCTGTATGTCATATTGGATCTAATATTTTCTTTTCCCCTTTGATTCTCCTTTAAACATTGCCCTAAGGGACTGAACTATGGCAAATACTGTGATTCTCCAAAGCTTAATACCACAGGCAATCAGCATAACAGAATTTGTTAAACTAAATGCATCAGGAACATCTGGCAAATCTCAAAGTAACACTGTTTCATATTTACTAAATAACATTATATATTTTGATTTCATTTTTCACAGCACCTGTTCAATACACCATCTCAGATTTTCCCTGGTGTCATCATGAAAATAAAAAAAAATATATAAAGTATAAAATAAACTCAATAAAAAAAAAAAAAAAAACCTCTTAAAGCTGTTTTTAAAGAAAATTAATCGTCTTTCTAATTCTATTCAAAATTATACTATCTTCTTCATGTAATTATATCAGCCGTTACAATCACCATAACATACTGATTGGTTTTGAAGCCTAAAGATATGAACTGAAGTAATTAACTAAATATTCCTTAGTAATGATGGTTTTCAGGTACTGCTCTTACAACATGTATTGTATATGAAATTTGCATGCTTATTTTTATTCATGTAAAGTTGAAACAAGACTATGGAAATTTTACCAGTCAAAGGCCTAGAGAAAGGAAAAACACATACATAAATAAATGACTTAATAAACCTGAAGTTAGTTGGGGCATAGATTCATATGGGTGATATTCAGCCTGAGAATTGTGCAAACACAGATGCCCGTGGTTTCCACCTGCAGACAAGCACAGCCTGACTCCATCTGCCCACACAAAAGCTGGTCCACCTGGGGAACCTTACAGCATCAGGCACGTGCATAAGAGTGGCACAGACCCATGGGACATGCAGTAGGGTGATACTCCTTAAAGCAGCAGCCAGGGGGGACTAAGGCCTTTCAATGACATTAGATATCTTGGTGTGGGTTTCCAGATAACATACATTAATGAAACCTTGACAGGCAGTCAGGCCTCTCAAAAGTAAACATAAGGTCAGCTTAAGAGGTTCCTTTGGGATTCTCCTATTTAGCCACTAAATAAAAAGTGTAAAGGAATTTAATACCACAAGAGTAAATATTTCCTGAAATTAAAAAAAGCAAAACAACAAAAACACAACAAAACCCCAAAACCCTCAAATCTGAGAAATGGCTCTAAGTGTCTTCAATGTGACTAATTGTAAGAAATAAGCACTTAAGTGAAATAATTTTTCCTGTAGAAAAGTCTGGTTTTCTTTGATTCCTTCTTCATTGAATCACGGAATCACAGAACAGCTCAGGTTGGAAGGGACCTCAAGAGACCCTCTGTTCAACCTTTTGCTGGAAAAGAAGCCGACATTAGATCACCTAGCTCCCTGTCCAGTTGCTATTTGAAAACCTATGGTGATGGGGACTCTGCCACATTCCTTAGAAGGCTGTCCAAGTGAATGACTGTCTTCTTACTATAGGTAATTTCTTTCTTTCATCTTCTGAAACGTCTCCAGGTGCAACTTATACCCATCACCCATTGTCCTCTCTATGCATCTCCCTGTGAAAAGAGAGCCTCCATCCTCCTTACAGCAAAGCTTGAAGTACTAGTTCGCCTTGAACTTTCTCTTCTAACAAAGTGAAATTATATAGTTCCTTCAGTCTTTCCTCATCAGACAGGTTTGCCAGCATTTTGTTAATCTTCTTGGCCCTCCTTTGGACCTTCTTAAGTTTGTCTGCATCTTTCTTGAATGGGGGGCACCAGAACTGGAGACAGTAATTTAGGTGTGGCCTGACAAGCGCTGAGTGTATCTCTCTGCCAGTAATACCCTTGCAGATATAGCCCATGATCTGATTTGCCTTCGTTGGTGCAGAAGCACGCTTGCTGACTCGTGTTCACCTTGTTCACCAGGATGCCCAGGTCCCTCTCAGCAAGGCTGCTCCGCAGACACACAGATCCATCCCAGCTGCAGAACCCTATACTTTGTCAGTCCATCACTCATGTCACAGTCCAGCCATCCAATCTGTATCTTGCCAACTTTTCCAGGACAAGGCTGTGGGAAGCAGTGTTGAACACGTTACTGAAGTCCAGGTAAACAACATCCATGCTCTTCTGACAAATCAGGTTAATTAGCCATAGTTTGCCATTAGTAGATCAGTGCTACCTTTTCCCTATTACCTGCATCATTTGTTTTGGAATAGTTTTTAGGAGGACACATTACAGTACTTTTCCAGGGAATGAAGTAAAACTAGCGGGCCTGTAGTTTCCTAGGTCTTCTTTGTGTCCTTATTGTAGATGGCATTTGCTCTTTTTCAAAAGTCATGAGGATGTCCCCTGATACCCAGGAAATTTCAAATATTATAGGCAGTGATCTTGCAACAATGGCAGCCACCTGTCTTAAACCCTGGGGTGAATTCTGTTCACAGACATAAATTTGTGTGGGCTGAGCTCTTTTAAGAGGCCACAGACCAGTCCTTCCTTGACTACTGGTGTGTTGTCACGTGCGTTGTCATAGCTGCCTGATCCTGTGATCTGGTATTGAGTCAATGTAATTAGTAATTCATAGAGTATATATATGCACTTTCATGAGTATGAAGTAATAAATTAGAGCTGCATCAAAAGGTACTCCAGTTGTTACATTACTACATTCTCCTAAATATATTTTATCAGAAAATTTATATATATATTTATACAATACAGTATCAAGTGGGAATAGATATGGAAACTAAAACAGGGCTTTGATTGTTTTTTATTTTGCTACCCTTAATATTTTTAACTGAGTGATTTTTATGATTATTATATTTTTAGCACCTATATGAAGGACAGAAATAACTAGAAAAATGTTAGATATTTTCCTTATTTTGCTGGTCTGGGTGTAGGTGAACAGAATAAAGTGATTTAAGGAAGTAGCTAATCACTGTGTCAGCCATATACTTTGCGAAATAAAATCCAAAGCGAAGTGAGTTAAAGTATTTAATGTAGAAATCTGAGCATTTATCAAAGTTTTGGAGCCTAAAATAAGCATTTTGGGGCATATCTAATGTCTAAGTGTGTAGCTCAGGAAAAGGAATAATTAAGGGATGAAATCTGCTTTGCACTTAGCATCTTTAATTAAGTATTCCAGAATTCTGAGTTTGGATAAATTATGCTTTATGCTGTTTCTCTCCGAAATGGCCCACAAAGATCTTTAATATGGACCACAAACTGCAGCAGTGTGAGGCATTCCACAACACATAAGCTACCTAAATGTGTGAGACAAAGTCATAATCTTTCAAAACCTCATCTACCATAGTATAATTACATGATTACACCTCTGAACTTCTCATTTCATCTTACTTTAACCTGTTAATCAAATATCTTTGATAATAGAGATGAGTGATAATACCCCTGTATTTTGGAAGGTTACTTGAATTTTAATAATATTCTGTTTTTCAAGGTTCATAACATATTTTCAATTTACTACAGTCTGACCTTGGCAATGGAAGTTTCTTTCTGTCAGATGAAAGTGTAAGGAATGTACCTTGGTTTCCTACAGAATAAGTCATAAATAAGAACTCTTTTTCCCTTTTAAATAAAAACGCCAAATAAAAGATAGAGGTTAATTTTAAGATTATTTTAAATATGTCTTGGAAAAAAAATAATTTAAAACTTATTTCCTGGCCAAAAAAATTGGTTTTCCTCACAAAATTGCATTTACAATACCATTATAAGTACCACTTGCAAAGTGGTATGTAACCACAGTGAAGTAAAATTTACTAAGTGACTAATTCTGGGTCTGTGAAGCAGAAAAACAGATGAAATTACTCAGATTTGGATAGTAAATTCAGGGAAAAAAGTATCTCAATACATTTTATGTTTTAGTTCAGATCAAGACAGGTTGGCTTTCAAGTTCAAATAAATATAATGAGTAAGTAGGTAAGAAAAATGTAGAAATAACAGTTTTGTTGGAAAGTATAGCTCCAAAAGTGGGGAAAAAATGGTACTCAAAGTAGTAAGTGCAAACTATGTTTTCCATCATCTCCAGTGTAGTAAAGCCAGTCACTGGGGGGAAAAAATGCACAAAATATTTTCCTTCATAAAAGAAATGAGAAAATTTATATTTATATGACTTTTTTAAAAAGAATTTTATATGACTTTTTTAAAAGAATGATATTATATTATATTATTCTGACTGCACAGAATGAAATTAAACAGAACCTGTTGGGTCAAAATTAACATGAAATGAAACAGTAACAAACATAAGAAAGGATATTTTATTAAAAGTCTTTCATAGATCCATGGAAAAATTGTTAATTTGAATATAACTCTCTGATTAATCTGGAAAACAGGATTTTTTTTTTCTCAAGACTAAACCTAGTATCAAAGGAAACTGCAGGACCTCAGCATTTCTGAATTAGGAAAGATTAAATTAATATGTATATAGATGTGAATTAATTAATAAGTCTATGTGTGACAGAGAGAAAAGGCAAAGTCAATGAGATGCTGTAATAGAAAAACTGTGTGGGTTGTTTTTTTTTTTTCCAAACAGAAATGTGATTAACTCGGATGATGAAAAAAATGCAAAAAGGCAAGTATCCAGAGGCTATGTGCAAAAGTGGATTTATTTTTTTATCATTTCACTCAGTATTTTTTTTGCTTCAGTTCTTGCTATTTAAGTTGAAGTGAAAAACTGTTCTTTTACTCTTTGAAGCCTTTTTGTCAGTAACTGACACCATATCCTTGAGTGAAAAGGCTTACATATGTTGAAGCCAGTTGGGCTTGTTATGATAAAATAGAGAGTAGGAAGTGAATGAGGAATGATTTTATTCTATTTCAGGGTTGAATCATAAGATTTCGTTGTGGGAGAGGCGAAGTATTGTCTGATGAAGAAAGAGTATTTGAGATGCACTTATAGTGAACTTAAAGTAATTCTGCAAACATGACAACCACCAACGGCAAAAGAGATTCAGAGTGAGTGTTTTTTTTCAAAAAAACACTGGTTTTTTTCAGAGCTTTTTTTTCAAGCTCAGTTTAAAGGCACAGAAAAGGCACAATACTACTTTTTGGGCATAGAGCATGATAGGGGATACACATGATAGAGTCACCCCAAGACAGTGAGCTATATCTAAAATACTGAAATGCAAGAGAAACGATTTCTTAGAAAAGATGTGAATTTATTCTGCATAATAAGATGTCAGTTACTGTTAATGGATCACCTTCATTACCTTTTCTGGAAAAGATCTTTTTTTTATATTTATATACACATACAAACAGAAGGCTCATCAACTAATAATTCAGAAAGAATCACAAAATTTTTTAAAAGTGTTGATCTTCTGTTGTTGGCCTTCCCTCCGGCTTTCATCCTGATGATGTATTGTACCAATGCATCCCTATGACAACACTGATCAGAGCTCTTAGAGATGATTCACTGATGACAGACACTTTTATAGCACTTTTGTTGTAACAATGCACTATTATGGTATTTCAGTATATCAGATGGAGAAAAAAAAAAGAGCCATGTTGGAAAAAAAGGAATATATACCTGGAAGAACAGCAGATGATTAAAGATTTTGTAATATATTTTGTAAAAAATAGAAGCATTGATTTTACGGGTGAGCTTCAACTTTTAAATAGTCCACATTTTCTGAGAGCTAAATTTATTATGATCAACAGAAAAGGACCTTAACTACCAGGCTATTTTTTTGGTATGAGTCTATTTCTATACAATGTATCAGAAGATTGTAATGTTTGTGTTTAAGCCAGGTGTTGTCTTTCATATCATGTGGCTTACCTTTAGAGTTACAAGTTGTAAAGTATCTTTTCCACTTCTTGATTTTTAAAGGACATGAGTTCCCTTGAAGCAGGCATTTAGAGAAATTTGGCACATGGTCCTGAAAGCCACTTTGATAATATTATTTAGAACTAACTGACAGAACTGGCAGGTAGGACCATCTGTCTGCTGTGCCTCTTTATGTCTTAAGATATGTTAACTAGTGACAGACTTTGAGTACTGCTTTGGGTTTGCATGGCTAGGTTTTGGTCTACAGTGCTGGCTTCTGTGAGAAGCTCCTAGAAGTTTCCTCCGCGTGCAGCAGAGCCAATGCCAGCCAGCTCCAAGATGGATGTGCCTCTGGCCAAAGCTGGAACCAATCAGAAATGATGGCAACACCTCTATGATAACGTATTTAAGAAGAAAAAGAAATTATTGAGCATTAGTAATTGTTCTCAGAGAAAAGTGGAGAATATCTGGGAGGAACAGCTCCGCAGACACCAAGGTCAGTGAAGAAGCAGGGAAAGAGGTGCTCCAAGTGCTGAAGCTGAGATTCTCTTGCAGCCTGGGGTGAAAATCATGGTGAGTCAGGCTGGGCCCCTGCAGCCCACGGAGATCCATGGGGATGCAGAGATCCACCTGCAGCCCATGGAGGAGACCCACACCAGAGCAGACAGATGCCTGAGAGGAGGCTGTGAACCCATGGGAAGCACATGTTGGAGCAGATTCCTGGCAGGGACCTGCAGATTTGTGGAGAGAGTAGCCCACCTCGGAGCAGGTTTGTTGTCAGAATTTGTGAGCCTATAGGGAATCTGTGCTGTAGCAGATGCAGGACTCCTCTCTTTGAGCAGCGCAGAAACTATGTGTGATGAACTGAGTCTAACCCCCATTCCCTGTCTCCCTGCATCTCCAGGTGAAGAAGGTAGAGCTAGGAAGGAGGTATGGTGGTGTATCCTTGATGCCTTAGGATTTCAGCTTTTATATTTTTCATATATTTGTAATTCTGCAGTTCTTCAGTGTATAACTCTAAACTTCATATAGACTGTTAGCTACTGTTCTCCCATTTTGGTCAGACAAAACAATTCCTCTCTAGGCCTGAAACTCAAGGACACTTTACTGTCTTAGGCCTCGAGAAATGTGAGCAAAAGTGAGTTAAGGAGGAGCAAACTTGAAGCTGTAATTGGAGGATTAACCCCCAATATGCAAATGGATCAAACTTATAAAAGTATGAAAACTCATGACCCCGTCATCCATTTTTGGGTGTAGCCCCTGGGTGAGCGTCGTCTGCCCAAAGTGTACCTGAAGGCCCTTCGATAAATATAACCGCTTTTTATTCTCTTAATTTTGTCTAGCTTCTGTTTTTAGATAGTCCCACAAGGCAACGTCCTCCCCCCACCTCCCCTTTTCCAGGCCACACTATGATCTGAGAAATGCTGATTAGGCCTTGGCCCTTGATGAACAGCACCTGGGCTGAGCTCCTCTTGAGCTTACCAGAAACACTGTCTGCTGCCAGGAATGGGTGCTGTCTAATGAGTTCCTGATTTTTTTTTTATGAACAGCCTTGGAACCTTTTTTTTTTTTTTGCCTGAATGGTGTAACATCCTTGTTCTCACACTTTTAAAGAAAGTTGCTGATCCAAAGTGTAGCCAGGATGAAACACTGTTATGACCAAAGCCCACCCTGTTGCGGCCTATAAACAGTAGTGCAAAATGACAGCCTTTGAGCTCTTCTAGACCACAGTGGTCAGTGCTGTCACTTTTATGTTAAATCTGTTTTTACTGATACCTTTCCCGGTGATTCTTTAAGTGATCTCAAAACACTCATTTGTAACAGGAGGGAGGGGTTGGGTGGAGATGTTTTAATATCTGTTTTTACTTCTTAGTATCCTGCTCTAATTTTATTGGTAATAAATTCAATTAATATCCCCAATTCAAGCCTGGTTTTTCCATGATGGTATTTGGTGAGTGACCTGTCTTCTGGACATTATCTCAACCCATGAACCCTTCCTTATATTTTCTCTTTCCTGTCCAGTTGTGAAGAGGAGTGGGAGAGTGACTTTGGTGGATGCCTGGCATCCAGCCAGGATCAACCCACTACAAGTATGTATGTTGTGAAACTGTATATTACATCATTCAGTCTTGCAAGAAGGCCTAAGTTTATCTATATTAGAAGTCATGTTTAAAAGTCCCTGAGTTTCAGATGAGCATTGCACCTTAACCATAAGGCAGACAACCTCATTTAATCAGCAGGGAAAAGTCAGCTACCTAAGAGAATTTGCAGTGCAATCACTCACACGTAGGAAATTGAAGGTTATTCTTACAGTGATTTTTCTTTTTGTCATACAGAAATTAATCTTAATTAGAGAGAGTCAAGGATTTCATTGCTACTCTCACATCAAATATTAAGTCAATGAATATCTTAAAATTGTACAATCACTTTGTAAAACAAGAGATTGCAGATGAACACTGGTCACCATTGCCAAGAAACAGAATAATTCCTCAGCTAAACACATTTAACAAAGCTTTTTACTGAAGATGATTTTAATGAAGATTCTAATGTAACTGATTGTCACAATCCATCCTATCCTGTTATTGGACTCTATTCCTGACTACTTTCTCTTCTGTTTGTTTGTGGGGCACAGTAAGTGGTTCACTACTATACTTCAAGCTTAACAGGGAAGATGGAGACCACCATCTGGAAAGACATAACCTCTAAGCTGGAAACCAGGTGAAACACCGAAACTCCGCGCATGGAAACTGGATGATCTGAAAGTCAGTGTTTGAAGGACCAGTAAATGTGGCTGGGCATGTGACTTAGTGGTATGCGTACATTTTGATAAGCAAATTTCACTAGAGGATAGCCCTAAGGAGGCATAAGGTTGGCCCAATTTCTGTTGCTCATGTTTATTTGAGTGTTGATTATGTTTGTGTGTATGCCTGTAAAAGTTCTGCTCACCTGTGTTTGTGTCCTTCTGGGTCCATATTTTGTGTTTGTTGGGGCAAGCCTTTTGTGAGTGCACACTCAACCTCACCCCTGGCAGGACACACCTCTGAGAACCACAGCAGTCTCTCCTCCAGCCAGCCAGGAAGGGCGGTATGTCCCAAGTCTTCAAGTCAAACCTAGGTTTTCTTTTCCTTCTACAAATACCAACTCTTTTACAAACCCCCCAAAAAACACAAACTGACAGAAATATGTATCTCTGCCTTAGTAGTAGAGGGAGTTTACATAATGGATTTAGACATAAGGTACATAGTAACTGTGGAACAAAAGCAGGACAGGGAGTACACTCCAACACTAACACTTATTTTTCATATTGCTTAACACTTAAATAATTTCCTGACTCTGGTTTTGATTATTCCATTTATCCATCTTCATGAAAATCTGACGTAAATAATACCGGCTTTAAGTATCATGGATGCCAAACATTTGACATCTGATCTTAGATCTAGGGATTAGCAGGTCATCTTTCATTTAGCAGTGTAGACATAGCCTTACAGGCCTAATTTTTGGTTGCTAAAATTAAATGGAGAAAAGTAGAAGACATATAAAGCTATCATTTAATAATATCTGATTAACCTTTTTGAAGTATTTGTTTTACTTCCTGTTGTGGCCCTAAAAAGAAAAAAATAAAACAAGACCTGCTAAGCAAATAAAATCTAGGCATTCTCCTGGAAGATCATGGGGTACCTATCAACTTCATAGGCTTTCTAATTTTTTCATTAATTAAAATTTGTTTTGTTAGAATTTCTAAATTAGAAAAAAACCTACAAATCAATAATATATTTTATTCCTGAATGGGTGTGTTTAGGTGAACTGGATGGCGGTGTAGGAAAGAAAAAGCTGTGACCTGTTAGAGAATATACACAAAGTTAATGCTTTAGAGGGAAAGAAAAAATTTTAAAATTGAAAATGGAGAAAGGAAGGATTCATCTTTCTTGGATATACACAAAAAATGAATGCCATTTAGAAAGAAAAATAAAAAGTATATGTATGTCCATATGATTGAAAATCAGAGAGAAACCATCTCTAGAAAAATAATGTTTTAACATTAATACATTAAAGTATCGTAACCATTTGCTTCAATGAGGGTCTGGAATTAACATAGGAAAAATGTGATTCTTCTTGAAGTCAAAGGATTGCTAGATAGCTAAGATTAGAGGAAGTGATATAATGAAATCAACAGTAACTGGAATTGCTACTAGGTAATAAGCCTATTCAAATTTATGATTAACTTACACCTAAATATTTCAAATGTCATACAGCTTACTGACTTCAATAATAAAACAAGCAAAAATGTAGCTTATCAATTACTTTTTGTAAAAATTATATGTCACATCCTTAGATTGAATGGTCCTGCACAGATAATTTGAATTCTGAGGATTCCTCTGACTTATATCAGTGGAAGTTTGGATCACACAGCATACTTTTTCTTTCAAGACATATTTCACTGTCATCTGGCAGTAGCTAAAAAATGTATACCTTAAAGGGTAAAAAGAATGCATCACTGTACATCTGTAATATTTTCGCTAGAGGATTTAAACTGAAATATCTGGATCAATGGTTTAAAATTATATATTGCTCTTTGGAATGTGAAAGACCTTGTGCATTCTTTGAACTTGGGAGAAAAATTAAGTTCAGTGACTCTTGCATGCTATTCAGGAACTGTCCATTACTAAATAATAGTTAAACAATACAAAGAACTTCAAAAATATAATGGTTAGAAAAAGTTATTCATATGTGAATAGCACATTATCATCAACTGAATAACAGAAATAAATATCATTTATCATTGTCAGTCACTGGCAACTCGTGCACAGTGTAAAAGACTGTTGATTACTGAATAATTTTGAATAATTTTTGAATAAAACTTTACCAGCTTAGTTTATTCTCCCATTGCAGCAATAGCAATAAGTTGATACCTCATTTTCTTACTACCTTTGCATATATTTTGTATCAGTTCTTCATTATTTTTAATTGCCAAGGCAAAACTAGCAATGAAAATTGTACAGAAAATCAGTAGAACTTTGAGTGTGAATTCTCTTTAGCATTAAATGACTTTTCTCTGGTAAAAGAGGCCTTCAGCTTCCTAGGAAGCAAATTTATTTTCATGATAGTTTGCATCTTCCTGATAGTACTTAAGAAAAGCATTATTCCTAACATAGGAGAATATAACTTTTTTTTCTTATTGTGCATAAGGAAAAGTGTTCTTTAATACTTCTTACCACTAATTCTTACCAAGAATTTAAACTTACATGTAATAATATCAGTGCATTATATTAACTGAGTTGCTGCTCAGACTGCTGTTATTAATTCTAAATTTTAAAATTTACCGATCATCTACACCACCTCCAACCTGAAACAACGTGAAGATCCAGTAGAGAAGGCTTCTTCATTAGAGTGTATATATATAACTTCAGAATTTTTAACCTGGGAAAAAAAGGCAAAGTCACACAGAGGAAACTGCTATTAATGAGAAACTGTGTGTCCAATTTCAGTACCTTACTTAGGTGGTGCTTTCTTTAGATTTCTGGAGTTTCACTAAATTGCAGGAGAATATGTCAATCAACTCCTAAAATATGTATTGAAATGCTTAAGAAAATATGAGGGATCTACTCCACTCCACGTATGCTTTTATCTATTAAGTGGGAAAGGTCAATACTTGAGAAGGACGTAGGAGCACTCTCTACTCTTGCTGAAGTAGAGTTGCCATGGTTTACAACCCTTTTTCATGAGTCCTATAGATTTGCTGTGACTAAGTCTATAGAACTGGTTTGTTGATATGGGCAGTTGCAGCAAGTCTAGAGGCAAATATGGGTTGAAGGGGAGGATTGGTATCCCAACATAGTCAGGCACTACAGCCTAGAGTTACGCAAGATTTAATCAGATTAGTTTAATAAGCAAGACTGAAGGAATAACTTGTTAGAAAAGAGACAGTGAAGATATTTTAGCTCTTTCTTTCTCTCCAGGAAAAGTTAACCGTGCAGCTGAATGATCCTTAAGACCTCATCAGTACAGAAATGAAAATGGTCAAAAAAGATTAAATGCAATTATGGAAGCATAAGGACCAAGGAAAATCCAAAGTGCTAGCTTTGTCAAGTCTGTTTTCTAATCCCAGTGATAATTCATCTAGTCATTTTAATTTGCAACCTGCATGAGACTTTTAGACACTAATCACTAGACAGAGTAATTTTGTGTTGTTTTCTAATTGCAGGCAGTGCAATTGGTAATGAATTACCAGGGTAATTCAGATGGTCAAGGAAAAGGGTGCTGGATGCCTGGCATCTCTAATTCTATTTGTTCAAATAGCTCCAAAGACTTTGCACAACTGTAAAAATCTGTCCCAATAGCTGCCCTTATTTGTCTGAGAAACAGTCCAATAAACAGAACATGTGGAAGTTTGCTTTCACAAAATTCAGGGTTCTGAGATTGCCGTGTGTCTGACTCATATTCCTCAGGATTGTAAACTCCACCAGTGTATGATTACGGTCAGCCCAGGCTGCCTCCACTTCTGTCATCACCAACTAACTCAGCTGCATTGGGGATCATCAGGTATCACATCCCTGCTTCCAAGGCTGTCTGTTACCTCATGTGAGAAGTTATCCTCCATGCATTCCAAGACTACCTATGCTACATTTTCAGCAGGTACCAGGCTGATTGAAGTCCCCCATCAGGACAAGTATCTGCAAGCATGTTACTTCCTGGAGCTGGAGTAAGAAGGCTTCAGCAACAGGCAGCTTGTAGTGGACACCAATCACAAGGCTCCCTTTGTTGCCTTGGTCTCTGATTCTTACCTAGAAGCCTTCAACTTGTTTATGTGTGTTTTTCAGAGAGCTCTTCACACTATCCATGTCTTGATGTAGACAGCATGTCTCTGCCCTTCCTTCCTTGCCTGTGCCTTCTGAACAGCCTGTAGTCATTGGATTCAACACACCATGAGTGGTGATTCCATCACTTCCCTGGATAGCCTACTCCAAGGCTTGACCACCATTTTAGTGAAGAGATTTTTCCTAATATTTGATCTAAACCTCCCCTGGCACAACTTGAGGCCATTTCCTCTCATACTATTGCTTGTCACTTGGGAAAAGAGACTAACATTCACCTTCCCACAACCTCCTTTTAGGTAGGTGCAGAGAGCAATAAGGTTTTCCTGAGCCTCCTTTTCTCCAGGCTAAAGAATCCCAGTTTCCTCAGCCGCTCCTCAGAGGATTTGTTCTCTAGATCTTTTACCAGCTTCATTGCTATTCTTTGGAAATCACTGGTCTTCACTTAGGGCCTGATCACATATGTTCAATAAGTAGGAGAGAAGACTGCAACAGCATAAAACCATCAGGCAAGAGCAAGCGAAGAAAAGTTGCACCTTAGTTGCGACTTTCTGGTTGATGAGTTCTCGGGATTGAGCACCTGGACTCAAAGGATAAGACTTAACAAGATAGTCATCAGTGCTAAATGTTCAACTTCAGATGTATGGCGATGTATAATCACACATTCTATATAATTTAGAATATAATTCTTAAAAAGTGAGGGTTTTGTATAAACAGCAATGATCATAAAAATTTGTAAGAACTGACCATTTGCAAGAAATATTTTGCTAATGAATATACTTAGCAAACTTTAGTTTTACAGTTTAAGACTGACCAAATTTGTCAGTCTTCTAAACACTATGTAGCAATCTGCAACACCCTGATGTAAGTATACATACATATTCATTTGCCACAAAGGAGAGGTAGATAAATGTCTCAGATTTTCAGACATTCACTTGGGTATAGGAGCCTCTGCCCTGTGTTTCAGTGTCCTTAGCTTTTCCCCTTAACTATCCAGTAATATTATTTGCTTAATGTCTAAATTTTTGGAAAAATAAAGAAGTGATAAATCCCATCTGAAGTCAGGTTTCTGGAGAAAGACAAGGAAGGTGATCAGAAGAAAGGGTTATTGGAGAGAAATAGAGTTAGAAAAGAAATAAGGAATACATATAAAAGACTGAACAGAGAGAAGGCAAAAAAAAAAGATTAAAAAAAAAAGAATAGCTAAGAGACCATCTGTTATTGACCCAGCCAAAATGGAACAAACTCAAGAAAGAAAAAATAGAATACAACCAAAAGAAATAATATAAACTTTGCTTCTATACCAGCCCACTAAAGAGAAAGTTCACCAGCAATATGTAAACAGCATATCTCTCCTACTTTCCTTTAAATATTGCAATTTGTAAATCAGCTGCCTTTAAGAATATCCTCTAATCATACTTTCTTGGGAATTCAATATCTGTAAGGAAACAGCCTTGGAGAAGCTGTATCTGGACAAGAAAAACAAGTGCTTTTCTTCCAAGTTACTGGGTTTAGATAGAGGCTACGTTTGTCAAGCCCTGTTTACAGATTCTTCCTGTGCCAGTACAGATTTATTAAGAAATCACTGTTTTATTTTTAAATAAACAAGAAATTGAAAAAAATTATCAAAACTTTAAACCTATGATGATATCTTTATACCAAATGAATAAGGAAAAAATGAAAGGGGCAAACTAGTAAAAATCTAATAATGCCAGTCATATTTGGACAATTGCATCTTCTCGCTCCACTACATAAGTATTTCCAATTACCGTATTAAATACATTTTTCCACTAAAAGTAATAAAGCATGTATGAAACATCTTCATAAATATGTTTTGAATAGAATAAGCAATTAGTCTTTAGTTCAAAAAGAGAAAATCGATCAAAAACTTTCTGTTTCTTTGTGTACTAGATTTATCCTTTATTATAATTAGAATATGGACAGATAGATCATATGAGAGATGGCATATGAAATCATAAACCACTTCTGTAGTAGGTTATTATCAGAGAATTAGGATTTACAGAACAGATCTTTGCTAACGGCTTGAAGTTATTTTTCAGTTTTTGTGCATTTTTATTGCTATGACTAACAGGATTAAACACTGTATAATAAGACTTTCAATAGACTTTAATTTTTTTTCTTTATTTTAACACTGAATGTTTTTAATATTGTTTTCTTAGGACTTTTTTGTCAACAATGAACAATGACCAACAGCTTACATTCACTCCTTATAAAATAGTATGTGGAATACTATACAAGTAATAGCCTCTGTCATCTCTCGTAAAATGTATCAGCAGCCATACCTTTATACTTTTAAATATAGATAAGTTTATTTCCTAATAAACTGCATTCTGCACATAGCCTGGAATGATGTATACAACAATTGTTATGAAGATCAAATCGGTAATCCTAAATTTTCTTAAACCCCACCTAATTTTTTCAGGAATTTCAGACCTCTGTTCATATCACCATCTTTGGCCATCTCCTATTTAGAATACATATCAATGAATATATAAATAAGCTATTCTAATGGTACTGAGGGCACAGAGTTTTTGTCTTTTTTGGTTTTTTAATAATTACTAAAGAAAATAATTTATATGCAGTATACAGTCTCTAAGTTTTAATAGAAAGTTAAAGAATTAGTCTGTCTGAATATTGTGAAAGCTCCCACTAAAAAAATATAAACTTTAAACTACAGATGAGAGAATCAATACTACTACTGTGAGTATATAGAATATTTTTCATAAAGAAAATAGTAACACTAACAATATAGATAAAACAGTGACTGTTAGTGAATAAGAGCATGGGAAAGTAATGTAAGCTTTACAGTGGGGTTTATAATTGCCTTGTATTAACTCGGCTAAAAGTCAATGCATGTTTTACCATCTATTTTCAAATTATTTTACTAATAGATATCTATTAGCCATCATATACAATATATGGGCATAATCTCTGTAGACATACTAATGCTGTATGTCTACATACAATCTCAAAAAATTACAACTGAAACACGATAGACTTTGTCATTACCTTCTGCTGAAAAGGGAGAGCTCAGATGCACAAAATTAAGTCAGTGGGGACTTTCCCATGAATTTCAGTCGGAGCTGAAAGGACAGTTCAAAGTAGGCATATGAATCACCCAGACCACCAGGTGACCACTAAGACAGCAACATCAGAAACATCAAGACATTGCAAGTAATAAAAAAAAATACAAGCTGACCAGAGCTGAGGATCAAGTTGCAAAGTAAAATTCCTTTCAGCATTCATAGGAAATCTTCTTCTGTGAATTCTGATGATTACCTGTTCTCTTTGTGCTTCCCTGAGGAAGCTTCCTTCTTGGTATAAAATCTCTGTTGTTTCTACTATTCTGTAAAAATTCCATTCTGAAATGCTGTTTGAAAAGCATGAGCCCAGTTTTTCCCAGTCTCCCTCTTCCATGGTGGTTCAGACTCTATGCACCAAAAAAGACAAGCCCTGGCCTTTGCAGTAGCTTCCTCTGGTGCATAAACCTATTTATTAAAATAAAGATAACACAGAGTAACAAGAAGTCATTACAAATCTATCAAATCAGTTCTTTTTTAAAATCCAGTTCCATTTTATGTTATAGAAGAGATGAGATTATAGTAGATTTTATTAATAAATATTTAGTTTCTAGATTTCAAAACACACTCATAGATAGCATCCATGATGTTCTACTGAAATAGAGTTATACTGTTATATACAGCTCATGGAGAGTCCTCATAAAAGAACATTTCTAAAACTGGTTAACTACTTAATCTGAATTGAAATAACTTTATGTTGTCAAAAGTTAGAAAAAAATTTGTTTTGCATTCCTAATCAACTTTATTATTTCCCATACTAGCAGTGGTTGACATTTGTAACTAACGCTATTGTAAAACAGAAGGTATATGTTCTTTAATAACAAAAACGTTGCTTTTTACTTATTTTTAGAATGCATAATTCAGAAGCTATTTAAAAATGCAAATTATTGTAGCAAAACATCATGGGGCCATAAAGATTTATAAGCTGTTAAATGATCTTCAGGGCAGAAGCAAATAACATGTAACACCTGGCATAGACAGTATGTTTAATGATAATACAAATCCTTTATGGTACATTAACACCTTCAGAAATGAATAATGTTCTAAAATCAATTTCACAAAAAGTTACAGATGAGGGTCAGCACGTAATGTAATTGCACTGAGCAAGATCAGCAAATAAAATTTATCTAACTCTTCTGTGCAATCTCTCTTACCATTAATATTCCCTAACAAACAGAATTTAAGGTGTGTTTGTGATGGATGATATTTATTTCTTTGAGGATCTGAACTATTTTGCTATTTATCAGAATTAGAGTTATTAGGCATCCTATTCCTCATTACGTGCCTAATTAATTTGCTGTATTAAAAATTCATCTTACTTTGTTCAGATCAGGCAAGCCAAAACCTTTTAATTTTATTGTGTTCGAAAGATTAATTTTCTTTGCTACCATAAGGACTAATAATTTATTCATATTACCTGAATCAATCAGAAAATCAGTTTTTCCCCCCCACATTTATTGCAAAGCTAAAGGGCTTTTCTAATCATTTGTTTTCCTGCAATTATAAAATATTTAATTGGCAGGAATGGTGCTAGATTGAACTAAACATTGTGAACTTTTGCAATACACATAGGGGTATATAACAGCTTCACCATGGAAGTAAGACAGCAAATGGTCCTGCTGAACATCATAACTTTAGTGAAACTCACTAAAAATGTTGGGTTGGATTTTTATACTTTGAAAAATAGCTAAGGGATTGTGAAAACAGATCATATCTTTCAGATTTTTAATAACTAATTCCATATTTTGTTTTTCAGTCTGTATCAAGAAAACAGAGCAATTAAAATTCCTATGATAATACAGTGGAGCCAAGAATTTTGAAAATGAACAAACAAATAAATAATTAGATGAACAGTATATATATTCTTATAATTCAAAGACCAAGTAACTTTAACAAAAGTTGGTCTTTGATAAAGACGAATATTCAGTTCAACTATGTTCTTTGAAATAGTTACATTATAGATGTATCTGTACATATCTGAAATACATATATAACAAAACATGTAATTTTGTGTTCCAACGAAGATTTTCTAATCTGTTAGAAAATACTGTAATTTTACAGATTTTTTGATGTTTGAATTTCTTATGATTAATCAGACTTTATGAAGACTTTTGTCTCTGACTTCTTTGAATAATTAAAGTGCAAATATAGGTAATTGTGTTTGATCTATATTGTACCCTTTGTAATATTCGAAACTCTAATAAGCAAAAAACTGCAATTGTATCAATTCTTTTCCCCCTTTTACTCCACTATAGGATGTGGTGTATTTCACAAGAAAAATTTATTTATGAATAAAACCTATATAATTTTCTACAGACTGTGGGCATATATTAAATCAATGTTCACATCTTTTACTAAGAAATATGATGGCTAAGGTGTTCCATTTATCATTGACTCAGAATGAGATTTATATTGGCAAACATTAACTGTCTTTAAATCTGATATGTAGTCTAAGACAAACTATGTTGATTAACTACATTTCAGAGTCAATGAAAAGAGACTGAAGATACATGACCGTAAGACACACGGAAAGAATAGACATTTTCAGGTGTACCTTTTCAGTAGATTACTTAATCTATAGGAGGATGAAGAGAAGAAAAACAAAACCTATCCTTCAAAAATGTCATTCACCTAAAAGCATATCTGCACTACGAAATAGGTAAAAAAGGAAAGGATCCATGTGTGGCACTAATGAAATTTTAGAAATTCATGAGGTTCTCAAGAAATATCTGGTGAAAGACCACGGAAGATAGTATTCATGCAAATCGTGGAAGTTGCCATTGTCCTGAATTTTCTGCAGCGCAAAGTGTCACTTAAAGATTTGTCTATGACCTTGTAGATTTTAACTTTAGGAAAGCAACTATTGTATTTCCAAATATGTATTGAAAGTCTTAATAAAAACTGCTTTTCTGTGAATTAACATTCACTTCAGTAGTAGATCCATAGTAGTAGTAGATCCATAAGCGTAGAACTTAACCCGAATGGTTGTCAAGTTCATGACCATGATTGAATAATAAATGCAAAGTATTGCAAGAAGTTGAAGTGCTTCATTCTAAAGCTTTCTGAGTCTTGAGTGAATTACTTCTCCTTTTTTTTTTAGTATTCTCCAGACTTGTCAGCCATAAAAGAAAGGGAAAAATGAGAAATAAATATTTCTTTTGATACCAAATTTTTACTCCATTTTCAGTAACCTCAAAAAACCTTTTTAATATTGCTGTCTAAATTTTGGGGAGTATCACTTTTTATCCAAGTATTTTTACTAATATTTGAATTTTCATCTATACAGACAATCTTATTTTCACGTAAATTAAAGAAAAAGAAAAGAAAAAGTCAAAATCTGCTTAATAACGGCCTTATCAAGCAGAATTATTATACAGGGGTCAAAGAAAATGCAGGTAAAACCAACACCCTGAGTCTGTGGAGAAGAACTGTGACTCTCCAGAGAAGTGAAAGGCTGGTCCAAGAAGAATGAGTCCCAGTCCCTAATACATGCAAGGGCAGTTTCATGTAAAACTGATACACAAAGAGGTGTTGATAAGAAAACTCAGGCTCTGCATTCAGATATTTTGTATGAGTATTCTTACATTTAGATGACTGTTAACCTTAAACTACTCTCTCCAAAGAGACTCCAAACTGCTTAATCTTAAAACAGATGACAGTCTTTTATAGGCAATAAGGTCTTGAAGAGCATTAAAAATTTTTCGTTAAGAATAGGAAATTCACAGGACTGTACCTCTCAAGCTGCATCTATCCCAGTAAATCTCAAAGCCAAGTCATGGCCTTGAACACTGTCACACTTCTCTCTGACTGCCTGCATGATTTTCAGCATATTTTGTTCCACAGTGTGGATGCTAAAAGCCTGGCTGTAGAGAGATTTTCCAGCTCTCTGCCAGTGTCTGTGGGAAAGTGAAGACTTTTGCATGGATGCTGGCTGAGAAACAGTTGGGGAGTTTTTGTAAATAATTCCTCTATCTTGCACCTGTACAATGTTTTGCAATATTGTTATGTTTAGTTGCAGAATTGTTTTGAAATGGGTGTTGTAGGATTTAGCCAATCATCCTGAGAGGTGGTGGGTCAAACAACCAATGACCTTATGCCATGCTGGTGACCCAAAATATAAAAATCGATTTATAATTAATTAAATACACCATTTTGTCCTGATCTTGGTTATGTCATTTCTCACCGTTTGCGGTACAACAGCAACACCACGCCAGCTAGCATGCTCCCAGAAGAGCTCAGATGTGGTCTGGGGAATAACAAACTTGCCGCATATAATGTGGTCAAAGCCACCCTGCTCTGAGATGGAAGTAAATCTATCCCCACAGATGTGAATCAGCATTTCACACCCCTGTGGGGGCAGAGGAAAAAGTCCTGGCCTCTTTTACAACGTGTAAACATAGTCTAGCAGAAAAAGACAAAATTTTTTGGATCCTATGCTAGACATAGGCATAAATATTTGTTGTTTTGTAAAAACACATCTTCAAATGTGTGCAAAAGTTTAAGGTCAAAAGCTGATTGATTGCACAGTTAAACATCCCCATGATTAAGCAACACTGAACGCAAGTGTTTAAGAGTCTAATTCTGGATTCAGGTTCTGTAATTTCCATATATAATTAGCTTCAGTAAACTTTCTAGATTTTTTATTTCATTTAATAACCACTTTCGACTTATTTTGCACTCAAAATATCTGAAATACTAGACATTACACTTTTGTGGGATTTATGCATCACTTATTAGACATTTACCCATCAACACAGCAGATGCTAAGAATGAGATTTTGCAACACTTGCCTAAAAGCATGGATCATCTGGTAGCATTGGGAAACCAGGAACAGTTAGGTAGCAACAAAAGTTTTTTAACATGTAGTGGTACCACACTACCTTCACTGTCCTGTATGCTGTTATGGAGTGGGTGTTCACAGGGCCCAGTTCTATTAAATATGTTTACATATGTAACTGTAATAAAATGTGTATACATGTATTTCTGGATTTGAAAAGTTTATTGTGCAAGCATTTAGGAATTACTGCTAAAGACGTTCTTGTAAAACATGAATTTGTCAACTTATCACAAAACCCAGCCTTCCAGGTCCTTGTAAAAATTGCCATAGAGTATCAATTCTCTGTTCAATTAGGGATGATTTTTCAGCATGATACTTCACACTGTTTAACTCCTGCCCTAAACCAAACACATCTACCTTCATAAATCCTTTATGATCTTTTCTTGTCTAAAGCTGCATATGCCTCATGCATCCCTCTGCTCTGTTCCATAAACAATTCATAGAAACAGAATGAGCTATGATCTTTTAATGTACAAAATGTATTTGAATTGTTTGGTTGTCTTAATTGTACTAATATATTTAAATTGTACCAGTGGATTTCAATAATTTAGTAGTGGTGTCATATATACGAAACCTACAATGCAATAATATAAAGTTAAAAGAGTTTGTGGTTTTTGTGTTTACTCTTTATAACAGCTGTTAACTATTTTGTATGGAAGGTACACTCTTTGGATATGTCTTTTAATGCAAGCTTCTTTTGATTTTTGTTCAAGTTAACGAAATCTATTTTGACAGCATATTTGTCACATTCTGAAATTTTTTCTATTGTAAAATTTCAGCATATGCATACACGATTGGCTATTAGTAAACAGACATCACATATGTATATATTTTATACTTAGCAAGACTAATAATGATCTCGGATTGATACAAAACTGTAAAAAACCCAGATATTTCAGATACAGTGGAGTTTTAAGACTGAATTTAGATTTTGTACTGAACACAGGTGCATATATTCAGAATCACAAACCTGATAGTCCTCTGTCAACTGCTATTTGACAGTGAAGCACAAAAATATAGTTAACTTGAGTGACACTTTAACTAGAAGCTTCCTTAGTTTCTTTGTGATGTGCTTCTGCATGTAGCAGAGTTTTTCTGAACTGGTTAGAGCTGAGAAGTCCTGTGAGTAACCTGATGTGGCTAAAGTATACAAAATTTATACTAGTATGAGCTACTTTTGTAAACAATTATTTTAAGTATATATATGTGTGTGCAAATATATACAAAGACGAGTTGATGTATTATAATTATTTTTAAAAATCACTAGTTAGAAATTCAGAAAATGGTGGAAACAATGGCTTTTGTGTTTTTTTCTATCTGAAGAGGTTTTGCACTTGCCGTGGACATACATGTTATAATAAGATACTTAAGGTAACTATCAGTTTTTCTACTGCAATTACTGCACAAGACCCAGCAAAATTAAAAAATCGTAAAGAAAGGAAAAAGCAAGAAGAAATGTAGGGATTAGAATAGTTAATATGAAAGTGGCAGAAAAAACACTGGCTTTACAAACAAATTCCACTGGTTAAAACACAGAAGCTGTCCCATGAGTTGCCACTAGATTTAGGCTTTCACCCAGCTTGGTAAGGTCTACAACTACTAAAGCTACCAAGCTGTGCTTCTTTTTATGTTTTCTTTGTATGACTCAATGATTCTTGAATTATGTTCTGCAAAGTGGAACCATCCTAATAGACTTAGTAGCTTACACAATGGTTAGGGCACTTAAGTGGAAAATTGAAATATGGTTTTTAATCTACTCAAGCACAGAAAGGAACTGGACCTCTATCTCACTCTTTGTATGTAGTTTTTCTTTAACATAAAGGCAGTTGAAAAAGCAGACAGATTCACTACTGGATTAAAAAAACCCCAAACAATAAAACCACAACAAGCAAACAAACAAACCTGAGTTTTGCTCAATTATTTGGAAGACTGAATGTTGATAACTGACCTTACCTGGAAACTACAGACTCTTAAAAAGATCTTTTTATATATTTTCTGAGTGAGGCTTTCAAATGGAAGACTTAAGCTTTGTATCTTCGCCTAAAGTACTGTGAGGATTAAATCTAAGTATATTCTTGCTCAGTGTTTTGAAATATCTGGCTCATAGTCAGTACCTTTAATGTTTCTCTTCTGACTCACATTCACTATTAATGGGTATTTGATATGATTAAGCTTTATTTTACGTTATAGTCTTTACCAGAGCGAGTGAAGTGGAATTCTATCTTCTGTGTGGCAAGATGGCTTGTCAGTATACACATTTATCAGGTATAATGATAAAGATGGAACTTACAATTTTGCAGCTACAGTAAAATCCCCTGGGTAATGGCAAAATGTAATGACATAGATGCTGAGTGAGGTGGTGGCACATGAGAATAAAGTGATAGCTTTATGAAGGGAGAGGTATAAAATGAAGGGAGAGGTATAAAAATATACACATCACAGTGCTTGCATTTCTGTGAGAAATTTTTTGAAACTGCTATCAGGGCACATGGTATAGAAAAACATACCCTTCTACATGATCATAAAATTAAAAGCTATTTATGCTGACAATTTATGTTTTTATGTTATCTGACCTTCCATGAAGGATACAGAGCAAAATACTATTGTTTTTTATCCAGTATACAGAAACCACTACTAAATTTAAGATATTTGAAAACACAGGTACATTTTTATGTGTGGTCATCATACAATTTTAAAAGCAAATTAATTGAATCAAACATAGCCATCCCAAATGATAAAATCCAAAACCACCCAAGTTTAAAAAAAAAAAAAAAAAAACAGCAGTGGATGATAATTTGGATTTTCACAAAACTAATGTCAGCAATTTTCCATATCTGAGGAAATGGCTGGGACAATGGCTGGGACAAATTCTAGAAACATAAAACAAAAAAAATTTACATGAGAAAGACCAACCATACATAAATTGTATAAAATATTATGTACAATGTGTTATGATTATTTTATTCCTCAGAATAAACATGCCAAGGATCTCTTACATTATAAAAAGTTATGTAATTTGCATTATCTTATAAAATGGCAATCTTTTCTCAGTTTATTATATTTCATTAACACAATATGCTCATTTGAGCCCTTTTAAATGACATTGAGCAGGAAGATAAGACTTGCAGAGTCTTATTTCAAGATAAGACTTGAGACTTGGTTTTGTTTCAGGATTTGGGTTTTTTTTTCTATAAAAACTGCAGATTGCAGAGTTCTCAATTTTCCTTGTTGAAAACCGTGTAGGGTTTGATGATAACTATCAAAAGACAAACGATTTTAATGAAAAATCCAAACAAAACAGGATTTAAATTTCTATTATTTGGTTGAAAAAATTGTCTGGCTAAAGTAATAAACTTAAAAAGCTTTTTTTTACTTTTTACCTCTTTTATTAAGTTATAAAACTACAGTTTTAGAAACCAGATGCAGCTCCTACTGAGTGGTTAAAAAAAAGGGTACTGTAATACATGTAGCTTTGGGGAAAAACTCCTCTGGATACTTTTTATTGATCTATATCCCATCAGAACATTTCTGCTGATTTCTCTGAGGAACAGTTAAATTGACAGCCTGAATGAAAAAGCAAACACCTTTTCTTACATGTATTAGGATAGAAATTCTACACATTATTCTATGCAATATTTTCTTTATAAAATCAGTCTGGATAATTTCCAGTAGTGAAACTACTGTCCATGCAGTAGCCATAGATTTAGTTGGGGGAAGATGACAGGTTTTCCAATACTGAGATAAGACATGTTTTAGTCAAAAGGATATCAAAATTGTGCCTGTTCATCACAGTAAATAATGGCTTGTTAACAAAATGTCACTGCAGGGTTTGAGAAGCCAGCTGTCAGAAAAATAGAACAGGACTGCCTAAACCAGGCATAAAAATATGCATGTTATTTGTTCATGGACTTGATTGTTTCCATGTCTCCTATTTCTAATAATTTTGCCTAAACAATTTTAAAGAAACAGTTTTTCCTTTGAGGTTTTGTAGGGGTTTCGTTTGTTGTTGGTAGAGAGAGGGGCTCTTCTGCAGGAAAACGAGGAATGTTCTCCTTTACAGTTTACTTTGTAAGCACAGGGAAAACTAGTCTGTGTAATTATGCTTGCTGACAGATTGCTCACGTTCCTTGAAACAATGAAGTATCATGATACCAGTGTATCATTTTGAAGATGCAGAAGGAGCGTTTTTGTTAATAACATGGATGTGGCCAGAGGTAATCTCACATTGCAGATAAACTGCAAGACTTTTGTTTCTGTTTTAGATCAGAACCATACTCCTAAGGTTTATAGAAAAAAAATCTTGCAGGAAAACTATTAAAATCTCCCATGTAGATGAAAGATAATTTTAAGTGCTTGCTTCTGAAGCGCAGGTTAAACAGCTAGAGTGTTTCAAATTGCAGTAGATGGCTTTTTGTGAGCAACGCCATTGAGTACCAAAGGCTTTTTATTTGTTAGATTTTTTTGGTAATTTACTGCCATTATAAGTGAAATGAACTTTAAAACCATGTGTTAAATTTGCACTGAAAGGAGAAGCACAGAGGAGAAGAATGAATATGTTCATACTCTGGGTACAAAGCTCAAGAGTAAAAATGTAGTACAGTGAGCAGATAGACTAAATATTTTTCGGAAGTTTCTGTGGTAGGAAGTCATGCATAGTGGAAAGCCAATGGAAAAAAATGGCACAAAGAAAATGGAACAGGCAATCAATAGGAAACAAGCCCTAATTAGTGTAAAATGATTAAAATTGTAGTGTATTGAGGACATGATTTCCTATTTTCTAAAACCTGTCTTCTCAGTGTAGTAATGATAAAAAAAAAAACAAGGAAAAATTAGAAGGATCCAGAATCAGAATGGAGAATTTACTGAAGGCATGAGGAAAAAGGTTAAGCAAACATAAATTTTCAGTTGTTTCTGCTGCACAATACAGAACGTCTACAAAAAATCTGTGGATTTACTACCAAAAAAAAAACCAAACCAAAAAACCCCAAACAACTTTCTGAAAGTAGGGAAAAGAAAATCAGGATGAAAATGTGCAGGCACACAGCAGATAAGAGATTGCCTTATGTGATAGACAGGTCTAAAACCTGCCTTTGTGGCTACTTAGCAGGACTGAACACAGAAGTGAAGAACAGTCTGGTGTGTTCTTAGAGACAAGCTGAAAGGGAGAAAAAGTTTCTTTCTTCAGTGCTGAAAATACTCAAACCAATTATATGGTAAAATTGAAGTAAAGTATATGTAGCCTGGACTTAAAAAGAAAACAAAGCAAAGAAAACAAAACATAACAAAATGTAACCATAAAAACCACACTATTCTCCACAATTAATTCTTTAAAGATTCTATTTGGTAAGGAAATTCCATGAGTTAAGAGCTCATGTTTTAGAAGGATTGTGTGTATGTTACTACAAGGCAGCAAATGTTTCTTGTTAGCAAATTTTTCTTCCTCTGGAGAATGAAAGGAATCTTTACTTACCAATCATTACACTTTCAGTACATGATTTGTTACTTGTTTTGCCAAAATTTAGTGATGCCTCTGAGTTTTCTGGGCAATAAATCATGCTCTGTCACAGAGAATGACTGCTTAGCCGGAAAAATTACAATAAGCACATGTTGATGACTATTGAATATTAAAAATGTTAACCCTTATATATTCTACTGCTGCCTCTCTGCAAGTAGGGCGGAAAAATTTCCAAAGAAGTGTATCTATGAATCACAGTGACATCTTAAATACACTACATTAAAAATGGGGAAAAAAAGGTTTTCTGTTAAAGATATTTTGTTTGTATTTTTGATTCTTCCTTAAAAGAAAGAAAAATATTCTTTGTGAAATAAATATTTTCCAGTTCTTGTTAGAGAAAGAATAATCCTCCCTCTAATCTTTCTGTTTCAGAAACCTCAAGGACTTTTCAGACACCTGAAGAACCAAATTTATACTTAATTAGGCTATTATAGAACCACATTAATCTTCCTGCTGTTATAAAAAATGGTCAAGCTGCTACAGGTATCAGATACTGCAATGATACTGCACTTGCATCTTAAAACAAAAAACCCACACACAGTAAGCATTTAATTAAACCTCAATACACTGTGCTTGGTACATTGTGGGCTCTGTATAAAGTATTTTCATTACTACTGTCTTTTTGGTTTCTGAGCATTTGAAAAGATAAGAGACAATGGAAAAAAACTAAGACCTTGTGCAAAGTCATCTATAGTATAGCAAGGTTATTTACAGAAACGCAATGGTAAAGGACGGAATTTGGCATCTTTAAATTAATTAGATTTTAAATTCCTTTTAAAGGAAAATTATGACATTAAAAATACAACATATAGTAGCTGATTACTTGTGTTGATAGTGTACCTTGTCAGCCTTGCATTCATTTCTCAGAGAAGAAAAAATAATAAAATATTATACATTTTTTTTTTAGGAGGAGCATTTAGAATTTCTTCAAGATTAACCCATGTAGTTTTAACCCATAGGCAGAGAGGAGAGGAGGGACCATGAAATACAAGGTTCATTGAACTGTCGAACACAATATTCAAGACAATGGAATTAACTGCTAGATCTTCTTACTTGGCTCTGAAAAACATCATTTCCCTGCACATGTCTTCTGTGGGAAAGTTCTTATATTGTCAGCTATATGTGGAAGGGTATTGGCAGTGAATGTGATCCCAGTAGTGAGCCCCACTGTCACGGTCCCTACTGGGAAAGCAGACTCAGCGTAACATTTCAAATCACTTCAATATACTTATTCAGCATTTCTGATATAAGTAATTTAAAGGAATAAATTTAGCATAACATCAGGTTTGAGTCTAAAATAAGGGGCATCCTTCACAATGAGACACATTTGACAGGTAGGTTTTAAGCAAACAGACTTATATACATGCTCACAATCCCTAGTGTAAACATAAAAAATAAATAATGCACATTCAGCATGGCTTCATTTAAGTAGAAGTAGTTTAAAGAAAATTGCTGCATGAAGCAAGAAGCTTCTATAGAGTGTCTTCTTGGTAGCTGAATTTAAATTATTTGCTGCATGACTTAGGAACACCATATGAAACACAGATGAGTGTCACATAAAAGTGGAGGGGTTCCTTGAAGCTTTATATTTGATCAGTCTGCCAATATCTTGGGAAAGCCGAATCCTTTGTGCCTGACCTGTCTGTCAGTATCCCTTTATGGGGACTTCACTGTATTGGAGGATGATTTAACTAATTTGCCCAAGGATACCTACCAACAGATCAGAATCAAATCCTGTATTACAATTTAGAAAGGGAGACCTGAATCTCCCTGCTTTTGTCAAATTTGTTATCCACTGCTGGCAACTGCTTGCATCCTTGAGGGACTAACGCTAAACGGTTTACGGAGTAACACACTTTATTAACACGTACACTGATAATAGAAAATTATGATAGATAAGGTTGGAAGATTGTTGATGATAGTAACTGACTGCAAAACCAAATTTGAAGCAATATAGAGACAAGCTCAAATGAACACGGAAAACTAGCTCAAGATAATAATTGAGGTGTCCCTGTGGGAGAGAAGTACAGGTTCAGTCCTTCTGAACTCACAAGTTATAATGGAATCTTCTTTAATTTCTGGCCATTCTTGACTCACTTTTACACTATTTCTTTACATTTATGTGGAGCTTGAGTGACTCTATTCATACCCGCTTTTGTTACTGATTGGTGTAAAATTCTCGCTTCACTCTTAAGGTATAGTCAATAAAATATGAAGCGCTAGCTCAGTGGATACAGCGCTCATGTATCCACTACATGGTGCTATCAGCTTCCCTGAAAGGATTACCACAGAGCCTGGCCATGGTGTCTTCACTCCACTCCACCCTCCACGTCATACCTCTTAGCATGTGCTTAAGGTTGCAGGCTGTGTGTGTTGGGAAACACTATGGAATAGACTCTATGCATGCCAGTCGCATTCCATCCAGGAAGTAGCAATTGCGTTTCATCCTATGGATTCCCTACTGTTACAGCTTCTGTTAGAATGTAAATACAATTTTATTTTTCTCTAATTTTCCTCCCAGTCATACTCCCACCAAGGAGAACAGGACACTGGTTTGTCTAAATGAAAAGAAAAGGGCTCTTGTTAAACTACAGGTATTGTGAATCTTTACACAGATATAGGGTGGAGCCTTACCCCACTGTGATATTCTTCAAGGAAAAATATTCAGATGACTATTAAGATGCCTGTTAAGATTCAGTTATTGAGAGATGTCTCTGCTAGAGTTAAGGTGCAAAAGAGACATACTGCCAAGTCAATAAAACAGATTTTATTTAACAACAAATTTGAGGTAGAGAGATAAAAGGAAAAGAGAAGAGAGAGACAGAGAGATCAAGCAGAAGATAGTGACCATCCATGCATCCAGTGTCAGCCTGTTGGTCCTCCTTTACCCCGGGCTTCTCAGTGGTGCGGGGTCCCAAGGTCATTAAAAGGTTTTCACTAATTATAGATTTTAGAAAACAAAGAAATTAATGCTTTTTGAGTACACAGTTCTTTTAGTCTGTTGGTTAAATGAGTCCCTGGCACTTCTAATGCTAATTAGTCCCATGCTCAGTCTTTCTCTTCTTCTGAGTCACTGGGTTGCTTGGTTCAGTGCGCCGTGAGTCCGTGGTCAGAGTCTCCACCTGTCAGAATCATCTTTTACCCAGTCAGAGCTGATTTCAGCACAGTTGCTGAGCTGCCTCTCCTTGTGGCCCGTAAATTCTGCATTCTTTGTGTCCGTTATCAGTGATCCATTCTTCTCCCCCAGCTCTGTTAACCCACCTCTAGGTCTAAGATAACACCCAGGCAATAGTACCACCTTGATCTTACCTTGAGTTCCTGTCACAGTGCCTTAATTTATTAATCCCTAGGAGGCATATTTGGGGAAGGGCATCTTCAGTGGTCACAGTTGCCCATCTGCCCCATAACTTGGGGTGATCTTTGTTTGACCAGTGATATGTGTATTTGCAGTTGCTTCTTTACACAGTTTGCCACAGTGGGAATTTTTGTCTGGATGTTTTAACCAGGATGTGCGACCCAGATCTCACCTCTGCCAGGCCTGGAGTTAGAAACGTCCTGTTGCTCCCTTCCATGCTTTTCTCATGACAAAGTCCTTCTGTGGCCTAAAGAGTGTTTGAGACAGGCAACTGTGCTCTTTAAGTCCTTACAAAACCAAAGCTTCCAACCTTGTACTTTACCAGTCCAGTGCAGCTGCGTCATTATCTTCTCTCACAAAATATTTGCAAGCTCAGTCTTAACACTAATGAAATTAACATGGCACAGGCCTGATGCTGTCATGGATAGATACTGGAATAACATACTTTTTTGAGTCTGCGTTTGCAAGAGTAACCACTAATAAAGCTGAAGTGATGCACTTCATTATATTATTAATAAAAATATGAGGCAAAATTTTCCTGTTTTCCCCAACTCTAACCTTATGCAGCTACAGGTTTACTCATGCCAAACAGATGAAGTTAATGCTTAGTTTACAATTTCCATTGATAATTTAGATAGTGTCTGTAGAGAAGATATTTCAAAACTGCTTCCTTCCTTTCTCTAAGGTAAACAAAATAATTCCTTTTATCAGTAAATCAGTAAACTAACAGAAAGGAAAACTGCATGGTTAGTATTTAGAAACATTTGTGCCTCTTACTTAAAATCAAAGATTTTTTTGGTGACATGAAGGTCAATGTTGGCTTCAGTAATGAGTTCTGGATCCTGTGTGGTCAAAGTAGAGCAAACATCAAGACCATAACTGGACTTCAGAAGACGAGGGATTTCTTCAGAAGAGGAGAGATCACTTGAAAGATTCTTCTTGAAAGACCCTCATGGGATAAGACCCTGAAATGGAGAGGGGCCTAAGAAAAGCCATTCACATTCACCTTATTCCAAAGTAATCACCACCTCACTAGTATTCCATCTAAAAGAGAAAAGAATTTGGAGAAAAAAGTCAGGAGGCCTTTTGAACAAGGAAATCCTGGAAAAAATAAAATATATAAAAGGAATTTTACAAAAGATGGAAGAAAGGACAAGTAACCTGAGAAAAGTACAGAGACACTGTCAGAGTGTGCTTTGCTAACCAGAGACCTGTAATTTAATCTGGCCAGCAATGTCAAGGGCAGAAAGAAATGTTTCTATAAGTACATAGGTGACAAAACGAAGACTATAAGAGAAATGTGGGCCAGCTGCTGAATGGAAAAAGTGACACAGGACATGGAAAAGGCTGAGATACTGAATGCTACCTTTGCCTTAGTCTTTACTAATAAGATCAGTTTCCAGGAATATCAGGGGCCTGACACCAAAGACAAAGGCTGGAAGACTTTACTTTGGCTGGAAAAGGATCAGGGCACAGAATATTTATGCAAAATGGTTCTACAATCCATAATCCCTGATGGAATACACCCACAAGTACTGATGGAACTGACTGATCTCATTGCGAAGCCACTCTTGATAATCTCTAAATGGTTGCCACAGTTAGAAGAAGAACCTGAAGGTTGAAGGAAATCTTCGTTTCCAAATCTTTCCAAATCTTCATGGAACTTTTATTTTCAAAAATGGTTTTCAAGGAACTCCAGGTTCATCAGCCTTACCTTGATCCACAGCAAGGTGAATGACCAACTATTCCTAGAAAATATTTCCACACAGAAGAAGACAGGCAACAGGAACACTCAGCACAAATGCTCCAAAATCATGCCTGAGCACCCTGATAGCTTTCTATGATGAAATGACAGATTTGATAGTTGAAGGGAAAGCAGTCGATATTGTCTACCTTGACATCAGTAAGGCTTTTGACACTTTCTCCCATAAGATTCTCATAGACAAGATGCTGATGTATGGAATGGGTGAGGAGTGAGCTGAGTTTCAAAGCAGCTGAAAGGCTGGGCCCAGAAGGTGGTGTTCCGTGACACAAAGTCTAGGTGAAAGTCAGCAGCTAGCCAGGGATTAATAATGGGCTCAATCCCACTCAACATCTTTGTTAATGATTTGCATGATGGGACAGAGTGCACTCTCAGCAAACTTGCTGATGACACAAAACAAGGAGGAGTGGCTGATATGCCAGAGGGTTGTGCTGCCGGCCAGAGTGACCTTGACAGGCTGGAGAAGTAGGCGGACAGGAACATAATGAAGTTCAACAAGGGGAAGTTAAACAAGGGGAAGTTGAACAGGGAAAAGTTCACAGTCCTGCACCTGGAAAGGAACAACCCAAGGCACCAGTACATGCTGTATACCACCCAGAGGGAATGCTGCTTGACAGAAAAGGACCTGGGTTTCCAGCTGGTCACCAAGTTGAACATGAAACAGCAATGTACCCTTGTTTCAAAGCAGGCAAATGGTATCCTGGACTGGATTAGACAGAGCAGGTCAAGGGAGATGGTCTTTCCTCTCTACTCGGCACTAGTGAAGCCATACCTGGAGTACTGTGCGCAGTTCTGGGCTTTCCAGTACAAAACATGATAAAGGGAATGGAGAATTTCCTCCTGTGAGGAAAGCCAGAGATAGCTGAGACTCTTCAACCTAGAGGGTGCTCATTTAGCTGAATTTTTAAAAAACTTAATATCCAAAGAAACTTGAGTGTTAAAGCAGATGACCAATGTAATTTAAAGTTTCTTTACCACTATTAACACAGCTGCAAGTATGGCCTGAAATTAAAACTGAGTTCCACTGCAGTTCTCAATATTTTAGCTCTTGCTCTCCCTGGTGGATCTGTTTAACATAGCGACACTAATGCCTTCATAAATCTAGATTTTATTGTAAGGAAAGGTTAATTAGCACATTTTCTTCACCTCCAGTAAAAGTCTATATTTATGAGAGTGATGTTTTTAAGTTAAAAGAAAATTCAGCTACTATGAACCAACCCCCTAGCTAAAAGAAGTTAGATTTAAAACTTATTATAACTTACAGTTCAAAAGACACATTTAAATTACTATCTATATTTACTGGAACAATTTGGCAAATTAAGCAGACAGTCTGAAAACAATTAGCATTAAAGCAAATTATTCTCTTTCCTTTAATAACTACTGAAAAAATAAAGAAAAAAAATATCAGAGAAGAAATTAGATTTGTAAGTCCTTTTTTTCAGTGATTAGAGAGTTATTATCTACAGATTCTGGGATCCTATGAGGCTTTTTCCAGTGCTCTGTAAAGAGAGGAATTTTTTTTTCTAAGGCTTGTGAATCAGGGACAAAATGCACATGTAGTGAGCGCTTTTGAATTTCTGTGTCTCTTTACTTAGACAGCAGCTGACTCAAGGTCTCAGATCCCTTTTTTTTTGCATTACCTGCTACATAAAGCAACACATCTTAAATTAGGAGACTATCTAATACCCCTAGCAGAATACCTTTTATAGTTCTGGTATTTATGTATGTTTCATTAAACTCTTTCACCACATCTCACCTGGAACACAGATTGCTGTTATTCAATAATGTTACAGTATTTTTTTTGAGCCTGTTTCCCTAATAGTGACAACACTTATCTCCTGTTTTATTATGATGGAAGATGCTACTCATTTCACAAAGAATTGTGCTATCATACCTTTGCACAGAGAAGCATGACCTCCCATCATTTATTATTTTGTTTAGCTAATCATCTTAGATTCACAATAATGCAGAGTTGGAAGAGACCCATAAGGATCATCAAGTCCAGCTCTAAAGCAAATGGCCCATGCAGGGATTAACCCCACAACCCTGGTGATCTTATCACCATTAGAACCACACTCTAAGCAACTGAGCTAATCTCGGGGTCACATCATTGATAAACATGCATGTCTGGAAAGCAGGAATCCCATCAATAAATGGCATAGGCCTAGATGAAAAAGCAGGCTTTAAAAAAAAAAAAAAACCAGTAAAAATTGGTGTGGTTCAGCAGCTTCAGAGGAGATAAAATTTGATAAGACACAATTTTTAAACCATTTTGGTTCTGGGGTGACATGAGTAATAGAGCTTATCAGTTTACAACTGAGTCCAGCAGAGACAACTAGATATTAATATTTCACTGTTAAACAGGACACTAAATAATGTTATAAGCTTCTGAGACCATTCCTATAGTTACACTCAGGCACCTAAGGAGAAATTTTTTGCAAAGTCTCTAACATAGGAGTATATGCAATCAATAAATACACACCTGGAGATTCTTCCAACTTTTCTGTATTTCAGATCCTAAGTGAAAGAGAATTTCAAACCATATAACTTTCTCAAGACCTTTTCAGCACCTTTTGTTTAATTTCATTCATGAAGTTCTGTGCACGTACAGGTTATTTTTTTAGGCAATGATTTATGCAGTATTTCTGCTTCTAACAGCTGTAGATGAAATAACTATAAGAAAAAAACCAAAATGCAACAGAAAATAATCATTGCTGTATCATGGCAAGGTCACAGTTTTAAATTAATTAATTAATTAATTAATTAATTAATTAAAATACAGATCCTTCTTGATAGACCATTACGAAATCTTCAGCATTGTAGTCTAAAAGGACATTTAGGATTTTCCAACATCTCTAACAACGCTGGTAATCCTTTCTACTCATCCCTTTCTAGTCTTTCTTTATTTTCTGCATATAATACATATATTTAAATATTGGACCTCTTGCATTGGCATTATTAATTAATCTCCCTTCAGAGAAAACATATTTCTAGTTTTAAAGCTTCCATACATATTAAATTTTAAATGCAATCTAGCAACAATTTAAAGTTCCTTGTCAAGAAAAAGAAAAAGCAACTTAACTTTGTGTTGGGCAACACATTAATACTTTGAAGAAACTTCTCAAGAAAATCCTTGGAATAATTAAATTGTCAACAGCTAATAGCATCAAAACCAGGTTTTGCTGTTCACCATAATTGCCTCAGCAGGAAAAAAACTATCAATATTGCTTTCTGAAGTTCAATGCAGTTTCCATTCAGTGCACTCTTACTTTGATTTTCTAATATATTACTTTGAAACCTATGAGCTGAGACACTCATTACTTTTGACTACAAATGGCTGCAAAATTGATGCGAAAGCTGATTTAGACAGCACACTCAATAAAAAGCCCCTTTTAAGATGTTTTAATGACAAAATCTTGGTGACCAAGGATCCATGTGTCTTCCCTGCATAATATGAAAATAGAATTCTATTTTGCAGTTTTTGCTTCCCATGGAGACAAAAGTAGACTTGAAGATTATAGTCACAACTCCAACATAATCATATTCGCTTTAAAACCTGTAGTACACACAGAAATGTATCTCAGAATTATTTAAATACTTATTATAAAGGTGCTTGTGTATGTTGGAAATACAGTAAAAAAAAGGTGCAAATAGAAAAATTAGATATGAGAAATTAAGAGAATAAAAATGCAGAGGAACTTTCTGCATATAAACCGTAAGTATATCAAAGAAAGAATATCCAGAGGCTCAAACGAATAAAAAAATATTTATACATTATTCCAAATAAATATTTATATATTATTATATTTATGTATTTTCAATCAGCTAAAGCAATCAGGATGTTAATAGATATAAGGAACGCTGAATTTACTGTAGGAGATGATTTGCAAAACTTATTGAAATGGGATTTACCTAGCTTGTTTGTAGAGAGGTTCTGTCTCTGTAAAAATATTGAATCTATGTCCGAATTCATCCTCTGAATAATCACTTTCTCCACTTTTCTCCACTCAGAAAATGTTTAAGTTGTCTTTTAAATACAGAACTGAATGAGCATAGCTTATAAACGGTATTTTAGGAAAGAAAGACCTTATTACTTAAAGTATTTCCATTGCCGTTACAACTGGAGCATTCTGTATATAGAAAAGAAATTGCATATTTAGTTGAGAGATGAAGAATACCATCTTGACTCTTTCGATTCATTGGAAGAGTAGACTGAAAGATTTACTGCCTGTACAAGAAAAAGGAAATCACAGGAATATTCCAAAATTTTCCTCACTCAAAACATCCTCTGCAATATGAGGTATTTCAACCTTTTTGTTCACCTCTTGAAGGGTTTTTACAGAAGGCAGAATGCTGATGTAGAGAGACAAAATCTGCATTTACAATTAAAAAATTACAGTCTATGTTTATGAAGAGTTGTACTTTTTTTTCACTGGTTTTCACTATATTAGAACCAATAAGGATAATTTTCTGGTAGTATGTCTTGTATTTCATGCCTTGCAGTAAGTGGAAGACGTTTTTCTAAAAAAATGAAGGCTGAATAGTTAGTTGCAAATGTTTAAAGTTTAGTTTACCCACTGTAGTGCGTTGGAACATAGTCGCTGGACAGTCTTTTAGATCAATTGCTTCTTGCGATCTCGCATATTTAAAGGTGGTGCAAGCGTGGGAAATTCCTCTTTTCTTTGTCCTGACTTCCCGTGGAGGAGTGGTGGGGTCAGGCCAGGCCGGGCCAGGCCGGGCCGGGCCCCTTCCCCGGCGAGGGCAAAAAAAGCCGCCGGGAATAAGCCACCCCAGCCCCGGAGGACATTCGGAACCAGCCTTAAACAACAGGCAGCTGAGACCACACAGTGCAGCTTCTGGGGACCAGCACTCTTCTTCCTCCCCCACCCCATTTCTCCTCACGTGGCCCTGCACAGATCCGGCGGGAGCCGATGGGGCTTTCTGCAACCAACCCAGCCTGAGTTGAGCTGAAGAGGACATCATGAAGCTAGCAGCATAAAGGGAAAGAGGCTTTTTCGCCAACGTAAAGCCCAAAGAAAATCATGGCTAATTCAAGGTCAGAGAAAAAGAAAAAGTAAGTCATGTGGGACAGAGCTGAAGATGGTGGCAGGAAAAAAGAGAGCGAAGCGTGCCCAGCATGAAGCTTAAAAATACTTTCTCCAGGTGTGGTAAAAACCGTAATATCACAAACTGTTCTTTCGTCTTGAATCCATTTAAAAAGACATGGGGAAATGAGAATTCTCTGTGCAGCCTGCGGAAAAAGAAAAGTGGCCCCGCCAGGTCACCTAAAAGCTGTAACAGACTTTAAGAGCTGTAAGAGATTTTGTGAAGAAGAGAGCCGTTGCTTTTCAGGCTGGAATTTGCTTATCCTTAAAAAAAACCCACCCCGTATAATGGCCCATGATGGCAGTGTGGGAAGACTGCAAGATGCATGGGAGAGATGTTTTTCACGGCAGCAGATTTCCGGGCAGGTCTGGTGCTAGTGGCAGTTTGGAAAACCACATTTGAAGCAGAGAAAAATCCTCTTTTCCCCTAAATATTGGAGAGAACCTTTTTTTTGAGAACTGTAAAACTGACCAAAACCTGTGCTTTGTTATCCCTTGTGTGAGTTGGATAAAGGGAGTGGGGTGCTGGAAGAGAAGGGAGTTTAGCTTTAATTTCTTATTATTTCTTTTTACCTTTAATTCTGTTATTAATAAAACTTTCTTTATACTGTAATTGCTCAAGCGTGCACCTGTTTTGCCTCGCAAATTTCCAGTTCTCCTCAATATCATCCTATTTCCCCTTATAAAATAACAGATTTCGTGGGAGCATGGTGCTTAGCCAGTTCAAACCATGACACTTTTTGCCTTCAATGTTTATCATTTGAAAATAAGCACCACCTGTTCTTGCAAAAATACTTTTTTTGCTTCTGACAGAATCAAGACTGTGTCAGATAGGTTTATACTGATAGGCTGAACAAGACCTTCTACTGCATACTATCTCTACTACTTATTTAGGCACAAACTTACAGTTTTAGTGTCCTAGTGAATATGTTAGGCATAGAAATCCTGGTGAAATATTAATACATATATATGTAACTTATAATTGTGAGCAATCCTAGACTTAGCATTTCAAACATATATGTACACAAAGCTTGTAGACCCTTAGAGTTATATCTTTTATTCTGAGACTAAATTTAATTTTGAGTGAATCACCAGGTATACAAAGTCTCAACATAATCAGTGAAGAAAATCTAATTATCTAGATTTTGGTCTAAATATTGGTCAGCATCTTCCAGGAAAACGCTGAGAGTTATTTGCCTTTTTCTATTGGCTACACTGTGGATTAACCGAGTCTCAATCTTTGCATAATACAATATCTTTAAAAGGATTTTAAGGTATAGGTAAAACTAAGGATCTGAGCTTTACTCATTCAACCAGGTTAGTTAACACATATTATTTTATTCCAACAAATAAAACAATAATCTATAAAAAAAATAATTTCTAATGATTCACAAAATTCGTGATTTATAAACAAATATATCAGTTATAAATGACTGTTAAAACTGAGTTCAAAAACCTTTGTCATACACCAGCAAAACAAATATACACTGAGATTTATTTCTGTAATTTTGTGATGGGGATAATTTTTTTCTTTTTTAAAGCACGATATTATCACCTTTGCATTAATTTACCGGGTTTTGGGTTTTCTGAAACCTGATGTTGTGCCTCAGCAACATGCAAGACACAGCTTTTGGACTATTGAAAGTTACTGGGCTTATAAGTCAAACCTTTAAAGTAATTTTGTAATTGCTAAATACATTGCAAAAAAAAAAAAAATACAACCCCCAAAATTTATTACAGAAATGCATTGCAGAAATGTTTTATTATTTGTCTTCTATCTGATTCTGCCCATTAAGCATTTTTTTGAATATCCATTATAAGTTATCATATTTAACTGCGGTATTGAGAAGGATCATTACAAAATTATGCTAGAGGATGGATTTGTATCAAAGAGTTAACCAATTAACAAAAGATAATACAATTACTTGAAACCAGCCAGATGGCCTATGATCCATTTTATCTTTCAATCCCAGATCTAAAAACTGCTGTATGCTACTTAGGCTTTGTTTAATTTTACTGTTCATATTCCACTTCTTTATTTCTCTTCTAATGTTTTGTTTGGTTTTTTTCCTCACAAAAAGAAACCTTTTTGGCAAAAACATGATAAAATAGAACAGAAGTCAACTGAAATTTCTCCTATACATAGAAACAGGTTATAAAACAAGCATTTCTGGATACATAGGTAAGATACCAATAAGAGGAAAAATATTTTCAATATGACATTGTCATAACTCAGAAAAGGTTAATCAGAGACCTTGTGGAGTTTATCCTTGGTGATACTCAAAATCCAAACAGACACAACCCTGAGCAGCCTGCTCTAGCTGATCCTGATCTGGGCACGGGTTGGACTAGCAGATGTCCATGTGTCTCTTCCAAACAAAATTGTCCTGAATCTATATCCATGGAAGTCTTTGCTTTGCAACCCTGTAATACCACAAAATATTTTAACAGGGAATGTACGTTTACAGAGAATGCCCCATAAGGATGTTGGAAAGTGATAGTGAAAGCAGCATTCAAATTAGCATGAAATTTGAAGCTGTAGCAAATATTAGCAAATATTCAACTATATTCAAAACTTTTAGATTATTTGTGTAATTGGGACAACAGAGGACAAATGCAGTTCAGTGTAAAAAGAATAAAAAACATTAGTTGGACAACAAGCTGCTAACGCTGGGCAATTTTTATGAGATGAAACAGCCATTGACCATAGTGATGTGAAAAAGAGTTTACATTGCTATTCTGAAAAGGAAAAAAAAAACAAACTCAACCATTCCGCAAGTGACAAAGTGTGGGAAACATACTGTGTTTACTATCACCTTGTTTCATTAGCAGGGGAATGAATACTGATTTTACCCCATAAGCTTTCCAATTTTGCAAAGTAGACTTAGTCTCTTGATGTCAATATGCCAAATTAAAAGTTAATGTTAATGCCATTACTTGCATGATGCTCTTGCAGTCTCATTTATCGCATAATGACTCATTGGCTTCTCTTCACTACACTATCATTAGATAAGAAAGTGTTATGAACAGAAATGACAGTAACCAAGACATCAAGGGTAGATATCGGGGTTTTTTTTTGACCAGAGACTCTGAAGAAGTCAGAAACCCAAACTCTTTTTACATAGCTGTCAGAATTAGTTCTTCCTCTCTATCCTACACATTTAACATAAAATTGTGTACATATGCATGTGCGTGCATACATATGTGCTTATATATACACACAAGCCCACACAGATACACATATGATTTTGTTTTTATTTTGCTTTGCTGAGTCTTGTTGCCACATCCCAGAAAAGTAATTTTCTAGCAGTGTTGTTCATTGTGAAAAATAATAGCAGACCTCAGCATCAAAGTCAGAATCCAATAGTCTCTGACAAAGTTCTTTTAAGTATTTCACCCATGGAGGATGTACTACTTAATATCAAATTCACTTATTTTTAAGATAGCTGATATTACACGGTACTTCTGATTTAGCAGAATGATACAAAATACAGTACCTAACACAACAAAACGCATGTAACACTTAGCAAGATACAGCAATTGCAATACACAGTTTAATCATCATGCCAGTGGGATTCCCATTACTGGTCTTCATGATGTGCTGACTCTCACAGTGCTGGGCAGACGCAGTCACCAGAGCGGAACACACGGGTTGAAACCAGCTTAAGGCTCTTGCTCTCATCAAAGTTCCTGTCCTACCTGTGTGGTTTTATACCCTGTGTTGACCCGAGCCATGTACATACACTTCCACCATGTTAGTCTGGCTAAGTAGGGGAGACATTCACAGTCTTCTGAGTGTGAATGAACAGTGAATGAACTCAGGAAAAAACATTTACAGCAGCAATTGATACACCCTAAACCAAAAGGCACCCTCAGGCTGTTGTCACACAGACACAGGCTGTTGTTGAACATAGAATGATGTCACTGATTTGAGCAACAATATATCTGCCTTTTTCAGATTAAAATTTGCAAAGCCTTCATAATGTAAAGTAGGCAATTAATGTAATGTAGAAGAGTTTTTCCAAGCAGAAGGCTAGGCTGACAGCTCAAAAAATCTTCAAGAGGAAGAAACTTTTATCCTTTAATTGAAAGTAGAGTATAGCTTTATTCTACCCTGATGTCTTCAGAATCCACAATCATGTATGTTCAGAATACTTCTTCCTTCTATGGACAGCTCAGCTATTATTATTAAAAAAAAAAAAGGCAATTACAAAAAATCATACAAATGACTCAGCTACACAGCATGTCAGCCCAGAGGTCCATCAATCCAGCATTCTGTCTTAAACAGGAGCTGAAAGGAGATTACTGTGAAGTGGCATAGTAATAGGACCCACATGCAGTGATATTTTCCCAGACTATCGTGCAAGCCTCCAGTAATCTGAAAATTCACAAGCCTGAAGTTATATTTTTATTTTCTAATGGCCATCAAGGGAATTACTTCCTCCATATGTTTGTGATAACCATAATGCCTTGTGACAAGGATATCTGCACCTTAATTTTACACAGTGAGAATCTGCTGAGAGGCAGCTGGACTGATTTCTGCTATTTTTTTAATAATCAAAGCTAGATCTGTGTTAGTATGTACTATTTTTCCCAATACAGACTTCTATCCTATTCTATAGATTCCTAATTAATTCATTCAATGTTATTGTCCTTAGCTACCTTTCATTCTTCTTGAACGAAAAATATTTTGAAAATTACTAGTTAAATTTATGCAGATGGTATGACTGATATATTCTGATAGATTTCCAGAAGAACTGGTTTAACTTAACAACAGGGAAGTGATTCCTAAATCCAGATGAGTTTTTTTTTGGTCAAACTACGTGAGATGGAAACTTATTCTAAACTATTCAATGAAAAATGAAAAGAGAATAAAAAATGCTTTCTACAACACAGTTCTTATTTTCTTTATAGTTCATGCTGTCAGCAATGTTCAAATAAGAATAAAAGATTCTCTTCGGCTTGTAATGGAGCTGTTTGTCATTTCTTTTTTTCCAATGTTATTTTCAATATAACTTTCAAGTATACAAGTAGCTACCACAAGGTTAATCACTGTATTGCACTCAGGCAGCTCGTTTGATGTTGCACTTTTTCATAAGCTACCTATATGATTTAGAAGTTTAATTCCCACTTACATTAAATGAAACAGTCCTGTGAAAGAAGACAACAAGATGGTTGTCATGCCCACAAAAAAAGTAATTTTTCAGAATTCTACCGGTAACAGTTACAATTCTTTTCTTGTGTATATGAAGCATTTTTTTTTCTTAGAGGCAATTACTATTTAATTATTAATATAAAATGGAAAATATCTAGAAGCAGGAACTAAGACATATGTAGCCCATAGCTATAACCTGATGAGTTTGGCAATACCAGAGTTACATGGACTGAGGTTAAAGTTTCTACTTTGATTACAGAGACAAAGTTTGAACCTGAGGTTATGGCTATGATCTGCTATGCTTGTATTTTATACTGCTGAATAAAACAAAGAGAGGCATCTGTGCTTCCAGACACAAGTGGCATGGATAAACTGAAGTTCAGACTAGGTACAACTCAAGTCTTTTAACCAGTTGGAGGCACAATCCACAATATACAGTCATTAGTCCAAATTTCATCTCAGTTCCTGCAGTACTGATACCCTGGCTCTTGATACATTGTCCTTTGACCAAGATCATTGTCATAGACAAATTGCCAACACACTGCCTCTTGACCTCCTGACCCTTTACCAACAGCAGCATCATGGGCAGGATGCCATCCACATTTTCCCTGTAAGGTGTGATACTCTCAAATCACTCTGGTGGAGTCAAAAGGCAGTGCAACTCTTATGTGTATTCAAAAGGCATTTTCATGTTCAGCTGTGGCTGCCAGATTACCAGGACATTAAGTGTTCCTGGCACTCTTCCAGAGCCCAGCATCAGTTATGATCCTGTATTTACTATCAGTGATTGGGTGAGTTGTATGCTCATGTTGTTGCTCATCTTTCTTACTGCCTCCAAAAGCTTTAATTTTTTTCTTACATGTTGTCAGACCCCCTTACTGTTCAGACCAGAGGTACCTAGTCATAACTGGTATTTTTAAAGTTTTTCATGCCAAAATGTCTGAAATGTCATGATTCCATTGTAAACATTAAGCAGTGCTTCTAAAGAAGAGGACATATGCTGTGTGTCTTAGGGCAAGACTCCAGAACATGAGAGAGCGTGTGAGAGTACAAAGCATTCTGACATTAATGTTAGAGGACTATGTAGAGATGAAGGGGTCACTCCTCTTGAAGAGGCATCCTGTTGCCTTTTGGAAGCTGTAACTGAAGGGAACTCTTCTCCAAGCTATGCCAAATTATTTTCTTGGGAAAACGACTTTAATGGCTTGACGGAATTAATCAGTGTGGAAGATCTCCATCCAGTGCCTAACTGCATTCACTGATACTCCTTTTCCTGCTCAGATCCAGTTCTAATGTTTGATAGTGTCACCAAGACCACCGAATGGTTTAGTGTCACCAAAAGAAGCAATCCTGTTCTCTTCAAAACCTCTTTACTCCTCTACTTTCTGTAAGCTCCTTCCCTCATGCAACTCCACACTTTACGCCCAGCTTCCTATATTTTTTACTGAACTTCCAAAGGAACATTGACCATTGGCAGTTTTGATTCTGTTCAGTAGCTTTTGTTGCTTAGGGGATTTTTGCTTTCTTTTGAGATTGGATATGTTGATTAAACCATAAAAACCATTTTGAAACACTTTTTTTTTCCCACCAAGATGAATCTTTCATGGGTTTCTTTGGAAAAAAAAAAAGGAGTTGTCTGAGTTGTCCAGAAAAAATAAAAATTACTCTGCATATTGCTTGTCTCTCGAATTTTAAGAATAGAATATAGCTGTGGAAAAGATAAATGACTTGACTTCCATCCCAGCTGCAGTTCATTGATTTCCTTTTTAGTCTAAAAATTAACTTTCAAAGACACAGCACTGTACTACAGGTTAGGAGACAGTCGCCTGTTGTAGGGTTGTGGCTGTCAACACAAGCAGAGCAGTAAAAATGTTTTGAATCATTAGGAGTAAATACTGTAACTGTGTATGTGTGAGAAACAAATGTAATTTACTGCTAACTACAAAAACTGAAAATCAACTAACACGTGTTTCCGCATTTATAAAGAATTTATTTAAATTCTTCTATCTGGCTTAGAATGAAAGAACAGTTAAACTAGACACGGTTAACATTCATTGACTTTAAGAGACCTCTTCATTCATTAATTATAGCTTTAAAATTGAAAGAAATCTAAAAGATAAATGATATAGCACATGAAATAAAAGTAAACAGAAGTAAATTCCTGTAATTTTTTCATAATTTAAAAGAAAAATGTTGCTATTTTATATAGCAACAATAATATATTTTCTATAAAATACATTTTGGATTTTAACTTTCTGCAGCATCTCCATAAAGCAAGTTTAGTTTTTACTTTTCAAAACTTTTGCATGAACGGAGAACATGGTACTAATATTTTTAGCAAAGCATTAAGCATTTACACCAAAAGAGGAGCAAGGATTATGAAATACTAATTATAATTGAGTACTCATTAAGCATTCCAAGCACCACCAATATTTCTAACACATAAGCCAAACTCTACTGATGTTAATTACATTAATCATCTCATTATCTTCTCTGGGACTGGCATAAATGGGTTAGACGATTAAGGTGGTTCTTCTTTTCACAGATGTATCTGTACAACATACAGATTAGTACTGATGGGTATATTGAAATAAAATCCCATTACTTTTCCAAATCACTTAATTTTATTTTCCTATGGAGAAAGAGCAAATACAATATTTCCACAGTATAAAAAATATAATTGTCTATTTAAATTAACTTTTAGAAATTCAGACTTGCTGGAGGTTCTTTTTCTCACTTTTTTCCTTTTCTTAAAAGAAAAATGCAGAAATCTTTGTAATGAATTTTTCTACATGAACTTGTAAATCCTTAATTTATTCTGCAACAACCTGATAAATTTATAATGGAAAGAAAAGTATTGTCCTACACAGACAAAAGAAAGAAAAAACCCACAGCACAGAACATAAAGATATTGGTGGTGAAATGACCAGTGATCACTCAACCCATCAAAATCTTTTATAGCATTGCTTATCTCTTAGGATGCCATCTAATATTTGCAGCTGTTTCAATGCTTTTTGACTCAATTATGCTTCATAGGTAAATTCTGCGTGTTCATGAATCTCTGCACAATCAAATGCTTCTTGACATCTGCTCTTTCTTTTTTGTCTCCTTTTCCCCTCCTCTCCACCTTGCACAAATCTGACCCATTGGGGTTTTTGTCACTATGAAGCTGAGAATACAGCAACTTGTGTTTTATTAGTCTGAGAAGAGTTTTTATTAAATACACCTTTGAAATATTTATCCCTTTCCTTTCCTCCTCCCCCCTTCCCTCTCCTTCCCCCCTTCCACTTGTTTAAAAAAACCCACAAACAAACAAAAAGAAAAAAACACACCAAGCTGTTATTATTATTAGATTAGAGAATGGGAATGCTTGAGAGAGACTTCAAAAGAAATATTATCAATTTACTGACAACTTTGTCTGGGGTGGGATATTCATATGCATAAAGGAAATTCCAAAAATCAGGGAAAGATTGTATCACAGGACCAGTTTCCAAAGAAAGACTGTGCTACTGCTATTTATTGTAGCACCTCAGATGATTTAAAGACAAATAAATGATATTTTATAGGTCCCTGACTCTTTACATACATCCTTCAGAGAAAAAAAAAGGGAAAAAGAATACGAGAGTTTTCTAAAAATGTTGAAATTTTCTGATGACTACTGTTTAGAACTGTGAGCACTGTATAGTCTAATATGAAAAGAAACAGCAAAATAAATATTTCAATAAAATAAAAAATGTACAGCTTCTCTTTGTTCATTTGTAATTCAACTAGATATATTTTTAGAAAAAATATCCAAGCTTGTCTGTCAGTAGTCCACCTGATTGTTTCTGCTGTTGATTTATCACCTCACAGAGGTAATTTTTCTCTTTTCTTCTACTTTAGACTGTTTTCTGTTATCACTTGCTCATTTTCTATATAGGTGAATATATATATATTCTATACATATGAATTTCAAATTATTCTGTAACTTTTTTGGTTAATCTGCAATAATTGAATGTTATGTTTCAAACATTTTCTTTTTGTAATGTAGATACTAGAACTGGCCATGTGATTCTATTATTATTTCCATCCATGAACAGTGAAGACGTACCCTTCTCATTGCTTAGTACTACTGTCTTTATCCAACCTTTAATCTTTACAAAAATCACACTGGCGCAGTCATTTCTATTTCATTCAGATTGTATTGATTTCTTTGTGTTATTTCAGATAGTTCCAGGAAATGTAAGATATGTTTCTTTTCCTTTTTGAAATTTAAAAGCCCATGGAAAACTTCTGGTGTTGAAATGATTATTTCTCTTTAGAAGAAACAAAGTTTACTCTTCTTACAGTGTGCATATTTCAGTTCTCTTGCTTCTTACAGCTCATATTGCAACATAAATGCAGCCTTTGAATTATAGTATTTTCTTAATGTGTTTGAGAGAAGTCCCTTTGAAGTCTGATGAAAAGAGTACAGGGAGAACCTTTAATAATATTTCTTATATGAATTTGTCTTATAATAATTGATTCTTGTTCACAAAATGGAAACTTTTTGTTGCCATGGTTCATACAGGTTTTGCTGTTAATTTGGTATCAGTCTTGCTGAAACTTAAAATTGTGTTTTACTGATGTTGTGTGCTGCAATGTTATTATACTTTGGGTTAACACAAATTTGGGGCCCAGAGTGCATATCCCTCTGTCTTAGCACTATGCTGAAAAAAAGGAACAAACCATAAGAAGCAGATGTTTCTTAATTTTTACACTTTTTTCAATTTAAATGTATTAATATATATGAATCTAGTCTCATATGCATAAAATTATTGTGTTTCAGCTGTTATCATTTACCTTCAGTCTTATAGAAAAAATTAGAATTCTTGAAGTCTTTCGGGATTTTTAGTTCCTAATAATTTGAGTAGATTTACTTTTATGTTATACCTTTTTTCTTATGACATTAGTCACTATTAATGAATATTTGAGCGTCCAAAACCAAATACTTCTACCTCCTGAATATCTCATGAACTTAAATGAGACAAAGGAAATTCAGTTTTAGATAGGAAAAAAAATGAAAGGCATGATGACAAAGAAGAGCAGAGAAATGAAGATTAAACAAATTGTATAAATTAAAGCATAAAAGTTTTTTGTTCAATAAATTCTGTAGCACTTAGTACACAGACCTAGTTTTATAAAGGATGTAAAGTAGCTGATAACACATTCTGTTTCCCTCCCAAACTGTGTATCCTTTATGAATTAACTTTGACCTATAATCTGTAGTATCATCAACTTCTGGTATTTGGAGAACAATTTGGCCTTATATCTAATTACTGGAGTACAGAACAAAGAGTTTACTGAACAAGGATGTTTACTGAAGATACTTGATGTTTAAACCACTACCCTCTAATTATGAAAACACTAAAGAATCAGTTCTGATATTTGTAATGGATTTTCAGAAGCAAATCCTCTGACAGTTGCATTTGAAGACTTAGGTCTTATTCTCCCTGCCAGCGTTTGGTCCAAAGTGCTGCAGCATGTAGTGGTTCCGACACAAATTTCAGTGGTGATTTCTTCAATGTCTATTGCTTGTTCATCAGTGTTAAGATACTTGGGGGTTTTTCCTAAGACATCATAACATGATAAAGAAGAGCTGCTCAAATTAAATCTTCCACCGAAAAATCTCAAAAACATATCAGTGAAAAATATTGGTTCAAATTAAAAGAAAAATAAATAAATCATATATTATATTCATTAGAGCATACCACTTTTCTGGTAGAAAATAAATTTTCCTAAATTTTGCTTGCTGGTTGAATGGTCAGGAGTTCATTTAAGGTCTTTATCATTGGGATGTAATGGATGCAAAGTCACAAAGTCGCAAAGTCAGGGGTATCTTGTACAATGTAAGCGTCAGGTGGTTGCTCCTAAGTAGCAGAGACAAATATTGATTCATGGGGTCCATAAGTGGAGTGTAATATTGGTTACTTTCACTTCTCATTTTTATTGTTTTCTGGTGTATCCAGGAGGTTTTTGTTGGCCAGAAACTAGTATTTTCCTGTTTTCTATCCCTAAAATTATCTCTGCGTGCCACTAAACCAGGATTTTAAAATGTTAATTTAAACCTAGGATATGCAATTCATATACAGTATATTCAAAAAAAAAAAAGATCCATTTTGAAATTTTATTTTATTTGTGATTGCCATGATTTAACTCCAGTCAGCAGCCAAGACCCACACAGCCGCTCGCTTACTCTCCTACCAAATTGAAGTGGGACAGAATCAGAGGGTAAAAGGTAGGAAACTCCTGGGTTAAGATAAAGACACGCACACAAGCAAAGCAAAGCAAGGAATTAATTCACTGCTTTCCATGGGCAGGCAGGTGTTCAGCCATCTCCAGGAGAGCAGGGCCCCATCACATGTAAAACTGACTTGGGAAGACAAACACCATCACTCCATTCCCCTTCCTTCTTCTTCCCCTCACTTTATGTACTGAGCATGATGCCATAGGGTCTGGAATATCCCTTTGGTCATTTTGGGTCACCTGTCCTGGCTGTGTCTCCTTCCAGCCGCCCATGTTCAGCAACAACAAAAACATCTCTATATTATCAACCTTGTGTTCACCACAAATCCAAAACACAGCCCTGTACTAGCCACTGTGAAAAAAAATAACTCTACTCCATCCCAAACCAGCACAGCAAGCTAAAATCTCGGACTAGAAGATTAGAAAAAATAGGGTTTTACCACTTTATAGAGCCCTGAAATACTGAATGAATATATCTGCACAGTGCTTCAGCAATCCCTTTAAGCACCTGAAAACCAATGTGTACTAAGAAACCACTTGTTTATTGCTATTCTTCCTGACTCATACTCATTTCACTTCATGTCATCCATTTTATTTAAGTTGAACATAATAGTTACATGGGTAAATACCAAAATCATCCCTGCTAGTAATGAAGTCTGTTAATATATCAGTAATTTCGTATTTTATACACCCTCAGTAAAGTGCATTGAGAGACAAGAAGTTAATCACTTATAAAATAAGCCACTACCACAGTGTTCGCAGGTGCTGTGACAGGATGTTTTCCTGGTTAGCCAGTGGGGACAACCCAAGGCACAGTCTGACTCTGCACTGTCACTCAGGTGAGAGTCCCATCCCTCTTGGGTGGTTGTGGGTACACTTATCCAGTGAGAAACAGAGTTCAATAATATGGGCACAAACCTTTCTGTGGCACCTGGCTTCAGTGTCAGAAAATGGTCCTGGATGTGTTTAATTTATTAGCCCTGACAAGTATGATTAAGTACAAAAGAGTAGATGCATTTTATTCCTTGAAATGGGCTTTAAAGTTAGTTGAGTTTAATGGAAAAAAACCTTTTAAACTTACTGGCATGTAAAAGGGCACAGAGCAATTTAATCTGAATTTAGATCTCTACCAGCTGCCATAGAAATTATCCTACGCTCTCACTATGGCCAAAGGAGAGGAATAAATATCTCCACATCTAATTTATGGTAGCTGCCTATCATAAAAACCTGAAATTTCTTCTGTAGGTGTTTGTTTTCTTATCACTGATTACAAAGTGATCCTTGTGCAGATTCTGAAGGTTAACTTTTAGAGCTCTAAGCATTGCTTCAAAATTAATCCTAACCTGAATTAGCTGTTAGCTTTCTGAAGGTAAAGGTTTAGGAGTATTTTTCTCAGATGTGTCACAACACCATCAGTTTCTGCTGTTTTCTGTTGTAAGAAGTGAAAGTTTGAAATTAGGTTGACTAAGCAAAGGTTTTTAAAACTAACCTAGAAGCATACTTATATCAGAGCTTATCCTATACCTTTTGTTTGCTTTCTTTACCATAGGTCCTTGATTCAGGGATTTTGAGTAACTTAAAGGGCATATATATATAATATTTATCATCATTGTGATCATAAGAAATACCTGCATTTTTAGGGTTCGTATACAGAATAAAAATATTGATAGAATCATGAGAGCAGATACATATCTGTGGTGAAACTGTAAATGGTTTCATATAAAAAAATTCTGCTCTGGCACTTTTTTCACTTATAAGTCATGCAAGTCACTGAAATGCCACTATCATTATATGTTGTATTATTTCTCTGTCCTTTGTAAGATCAGAAAAATTATTGTCAAAACTTTCATCTTATGACTGTGAAAATCTCAAATAAATATCACCACCTTCTCATCTTTTGACTGAAAGAGTAATCTCCATACTTCTGTAATGGTAAAGTAGAAAGGCATACTGGTAGCACATATATTGATTATTTTTTTTTAAGGAAAAAAAAACAGCAGTGGAAAAGCAAAGAAAATGGACAAGACAAACCATATACGTCCACTTAGGGAGATACCCACAAATAGTGACCAAATTTAGCCTAAACTACATTGACCTTTTCAGAATTTAATTAAGGAGAATATTTTCTTACCTTCAAGACTAAACCTCCATTATTAGGCACTTAAATTATAAATAGAAACATATTTTATTAATTTCTGTTGTACTCTCATAGTTTCATACTTGAACTCTTTTATTACTTGAACACTTGAATATTCTAAATTAAATATTTTTGTAGATATATGAGCAATTTGTTTAATTTTATTTTTTTATTCTTCTGTTTTTTGGTTTGCTTTTTTTTTTTTCATAGTTACACTAGCCCACTTTAAAGTTTACTGAATAGTGGAAAAATCACAGAATCCTAAAATGGGTTGGGTTGGAAGGGACCTTAAAGATAACCAGTTCCAACCACCCTGTCATAGGCAAGGATACTTTTCATCAGACCAGGTTGCTCAAAGCTCCATCCAACCTGACCTTGAACATTTCCAGGGAACACAATGTTCACTCTTTTAGAATCTTTAGAAATTGTAAACTTCTGAAGTTGTAAAAACTAAAAAAGTCCGCTAAAACACCCCTAAAAGTTGTAAACTAAATCCCAAGTTATACCAACTGACTATAGGTCCTGGATCTATGATCAAAGGCATAGCATTTTTCTTTACCTCTCCTAATTTTAAAATTTCTCTTTCATGCACAGGATTGACTCTAGGATAGTCTCAACTATTTGACCTCTTTCTACGAACTCTGCCTGCTTGCCTGCCTTGCCAATACTTTAAGCTTGACAGGGATAAATTGACCTCTAACATAGAACTGAATCAGAAAATTTATGCCTTATGTACATTTGATAAAAATGACAGATGCTTGCACACCTGGCTTACCTTAAAATCTGCAGTACCACTAGAAATATTACCAGTCCCTAACTCTATATGCTGTGTATTCAAAAAATACCATTTTATTTTCCCCCAGTGTAGTTGTTTGAACTTGGCTGGATGCCAGGCACCCAGCAAGACATTCTATCACTCCCTTCCTCAGCAGGACTGGGAGGGGAGAAAGTAAGATGAAAAAAAAACCTTGTGGGTCAAGAAAAAGGCAGTTTACTAACACAGAAGTGAACATCATAAGTGCACAAGCAAATGAAAATAAAATCAAAATTTTATTCTTTACTTCCCATCAGCAAGCAATGTCTGGCCATTTCCCGAGAAGAAGGGCTTCAGCACATGTCGTGGTTGCTTCAGAGGGCAAATGTTGTAAATAACAAACCCCTTTCCCCTGGCCTTTTTCCTCCTTTGTCTTAGCTTTTATTGTTGGACAAATGTCATATGACATGGAATACCCCTTTGGTCAATTTGGGTCAGCTGTTTTGGTTATGTGCCCTCCCAAGGTCTTGCCCACCCCCAGCCTGCTGGTGAGGGTGGAATATTGGAGAGACAGCACTGAGGCTGTGTCAGGCCTGTTCAGCAGCAGCCGAAACACTGTGGTGTTACCAGCACCTTTCCAGCTACCAATGTAAAGCACAGAGCTGTGAGGGCTGCTGTGGGGAAAGTTAACTCCATCTCAGCTAGACACAACACATCCAGCTTAAAAAAATTATAATAATAAATTAATAACAATAATAATGAATTTAAATTACAACCAAAAAATGCTGAAACTTTTCTGAAGTTTTTGTTCTGTATTTATGTTCTGTAGGCATCCTAATCATGTTCCAAACTGATAAGAACTCTCAATTACTTTTGATAATCAGGCGGATGCACAGACACATGATACATCCACAGAAACATTCTGGGGTTTTATATTGCATGTAGAAATTCATATTGAAGCTTGCTATGGATTTAATAGAGAGAGAAAACCTTAGAGTCCTTACTAAGCCACTTCTTTCTAATAGGATTAATGAGTGCTGGACTTCATTAATTTTAAGTATCTGTTCTGCATCAAGTGCTCTCCTTAATTATTTAGCAACATAAAGCCAGTATGGAGTCAGGCTCACAGTAGTCCTTAAGCTGGGAAATTTCCCTTTACCTTGTATTTTTTAGATTTTTAGATCCATGTGTATCTTACCTTCCCTTTTTTTTCTTTTCTTTCTCTTTTTTTTTTTTTTCAAGAGAGAGAGAATCATTTAATACTATCATTGAAATTCATAATTATAATTAAACACAGTGCCATATGCACTGCTGGACAGACAGACACTGCCAAGCATCAGCGAGACTGGCAAAGGTCAATAATATTTCAGATGTACCAACATAAACCCAAAGAATTATAATTCAGGGTTCAAAATGATAAATTCTATTACCATCTGAGAATGTAGTTCCAAGTCATCTGATCACATTCTAACCCACTGTCTTTGCTGATTACGGTTTATTGTAAATTAATTCTGTCAGGAATATGACAGCACTCTGGAACAATCTGAAGATTGTTATGCTCTTGCTGATGCGGGTGTGTGCAGAGGTAAGGTTGATTACTGTCAGTGTGGAAATAAAAAAGGCTGAAACTAATGACATCCTAGAAGAAGAGTTGTGGACAGAGGTCTCTCCCCATGTGTAGTGTGGCAGTCATGTGGCTATCAGGACACTGAATATTCTGGCTGCTAATGATTAGAGAAGATTACAAGAGGCATAACAAGTTTTTGAAGTTGTTACAGTTTTTATAAATGAGAAGCAATATGGTAAAACATGGAATCTTAGAGAAGCTGAACTATTTTTGTCCCCATAAATCACTTTTGCTATTGTGTGCAGGATATTGCATGGAAATCATCCCATAGCTGCAACTGCAGTAGTTTGCTTTTACAATATTGTAAGTATGAACAAAGAAGTATCTCAAGACAAATTTCCACTATTTTCTTTAAGAAGTGGAAGAAGAAAATCTTGGGGAACTAGAGACCCATCAGTCTGCCACACCCCTGTGTAAGCCATGCCCAGTTGCAGGAAGGACAAGGAAGTAAACAGGAACAGCTGACAAAGAAGCAGCAAGGTCCGTTTGATAGCCTTCAAGGAAGAGAAAATGTGCTCTGTTGACTTTGCAATGTAGTTAAAGACCAAAAAGGTGGGACAGGAGGCCTCAACAAGTTCAAAGACAATAACCAGTTTTAGGGACCAGCTGATAAAATGGAGAAAACTGCTACCTAGACAGACCTCCACAGACTGGAGGAATATCATCACGTTCAACAAAGGCAAATGGGAAGATCTGCACCTGGATAGAATAATTCCAGTGCAGCCATGAGGACTAGGCTTCTGCTGGTTAGAAAGCAGGCTGCTGGAAAAGCACAGGGATGTGAAGGAGAAGAAACTAAACATGGGTCATCAATAGTCCAATGCAGCAGAGAAAGAAAGGCAATCACCTGCCGGACTGTATTAACAAGACAGAAGCCAGCTGCCACCAGGTACCACCTGAAGTACTGAATCCTGCACTCAAAGGTTTGCAGTATAAGGAAGATTTTGATGGAACTGAATCAAGTATAGCACTATAAGGGTGTTTGAGCACTGCACATGTCACTGAGAGGAAAAATGACACTTCTGGTTTCTCTCTGTCAAGCAGAGACAGCAAAAGGTAGACTGTCAGGGAAACACTTTCTCATAACTCATACATGCACATCACTGGGGGCCAGCCTACTTTTGGCTAGGATACAGTTAATTTTCCTCCTACTAGGCAGTACAGTGCTGTGTTTCAGATTCAGTATGAAAATAATGTTGATATCACACCAATGTTTTAGCTGTTCCTCAGTAGTGCTCACCCTAAGCCAAGGAGTTCTCCATTGCCCATGCTCTGCCAGTGAGTAAGGACACAAGAAGGTGAGGGAGCATAAAACCGGGACAGCTCATATGAAGTGGTCAAAGGGATTTTTCATACCATAAAACATCAGTCTCAGTACGCCAATTGAGAGAAGTAGGCCGTGAGCTGCTAGGGGACTGACAGGGATTGGTTGGTAGGTGGTGAGCAGCTGTTTTGTGCATCACTTGGAGTTTTTGTTTTCTTGAATGTTCTCTCTCTCTCTTTCTCTTGTTCTCTCTCTGCTGTTTCCCTTTTCATTGTAATTATTCATATATTTTATTTTATTTTATTTCGATTATTAAACTGGCCTTATCTCATCCCACAAGTTTTCCTTTTTTCTGATTCTCCTCCCCCCAAACCCTCCAGGGAGTGGGAGGAGCAAGTAAGCGGCTCTACTGTTTTCTATTGTTGTGATTATTTACAGATAGATACTGTAAGAATATGTGAATGAAAATTGCTCTTCTAAAGACACGTGGAAAAGGGCCTTTTCAATAAAAAACCCAAATAAACACACAAACCTACACCAAAAAAAAAAAAAAAACAAATCACAGAACAATAGAATTGTTTAAGCTGGAAAAGGTCTTAAAGGTCATCGAGACCAACCTTCTTCTACAAAACATGAACATCAAGCAACTTGTTAGAACAGGGTATTTGTGTAATGCTAACTCCTCAGAGAGTTTCACTGTTGTATGCTTGTCATACGCAATTGGTTTTAGTCCTTTCTCTTTTCTATCCCTAGTAGTAAATTTTATAATTTTCACCACAGGAGCATCCAATACTTTAACTGGCAACAAATACCTGCATAAAATACAAAAGAAATAGCAAACGCAATCTCCTTGATTTGTTCAATGGACATTAACAAGAGCAATTAAAAAATCCTTTAATAATCTCACATGCAATCACATTAAATACCTGTAAATAATAAAAACATCAAAACAACACAGAAATTGTTGTAAGAATAGTTTGTACTACTGTTATGATCCAACCAGTGAGAGGTACCTCTGCCCGAATTAAGGTGCAAGCAAAACCATGTGCTGAAGTCAATAATATGGATTTTATTTAACAGTAAACATAAGGCAGAGAGATAGAAAGAAATAGAAAAGGAGTTGGGGGTGCTGCTCAGCTCAATCTTTAGTTCTCTGAATGGTTCCCTCAGCCGGATCAGTTGCTGACGCAGAATATTTTCTGCTCTTGTAGCACAACGGTGACCACAAACAACCCCTTTTTCTGATCAGAATACCTTCAGCAGAGGTAGTCCCTAGAAATGAAACCACTACTTAGCAAGAAATATCAAAAACAGAGAGGAAAAACAACAAAGAAAAGGCAAAACCCAAGAATACAAATTTTTTTCATCTAAATGTGATGTCACTTTTTAAATTAATTAAATATCTTCAAGAGAACCATTTTAGTCTGTTTCATTGAAGAGAAATCTAGTTTTTGTTTCTTGAGGTTTATACTCCAATATCCAGATCTCTGCCAAAGAACCCACTCTTCACGATCAATTCTGGCTCTGAAATCTTTTAAATAAGGCTCAAGACAATTAAGGCTCTGAGGGGAAAAAAAAAAAACAAACCAAAAGCTTCCTTTTTTGTGTTTAAACCCTCAGTGGTAAACCCTAAGAACAAACCCCCCCAAAAAACCTCATAATGCCAAGGCCAACAGTGGGAACTAACCTTTTCTACTCAACTTCCCTATGTTCAAATGTGTAGAAATAACACCTCAGCTTCAGATCACAAGCCTTGTCTCTTCAGAAGTATCAGTTCATAGTTTATAAGTTAGCAGTTAAGATACAGTTGTAGAAGATTCTGGACTTCAAAGAAAAAGGAGAAAAGTAGGAATAATCAGAGCAAGAGGAAGGGCAGACCCTTTAAAATCTCAGGTGCAAATAGTTGTTAAAATAGATCAATCTGTTATTCAGACTGTGTCAGCTGATTTGTTTCAAGCCTTGGTTTGACCTTTGCACCTCTTAAGTAAGTAGCTTTTGAGATCCTTCTGCTTAGAAAACTCTGTTTTCTGGAGCCAATCCTGAGGGAAAAATTGCTTAGCAACGAACCCGTAGCAGATTATCACCTTGTACAAGACCTTTCTCACCTCAAAAGATCATGCATCCTAAGAGCCTAAGATGTGAGCTTCATCTATGGAAGCACTAAATGTTTAGGGAAAGTAAGAAACAGTGTGAAGTACAGAACTGGTAAACATGATTTTTGACGTTAATAACAACGGGCTATAGATTTTGTACTTATAATGCAGTGATGGGTCTAAGGGCTTGTCAGGGTTTGCATTGGTCTGACCTGGTTTTAGACATTCCCTAGGGGTCTAGTGACCACTGCCCCAGGCACTCTATAGCTGAAAATCTGTGAATACCGCATACAGTGCAGACATGAGAAACCCAGTGACAGTGTTACTGCTTAGTAATGGCTGTGGAAGCTGCAGTGTGCAGCTTTCAGACTTTAGGTGAGCATCAGACTCCCCCTGAACACCAAACTCCTCCTACAGAAAACTCTTGGTGTTGACAACTCACTGGTATACTCCACGACGTACCTGCTTCAGAGAGATGTGACCAGCCTTTGGGCCTAGAGAACATAAACAAACAAGAAAAACATCAAAAAGAGTGTAAATGTTTATTTTAAAGCATAACAGTTTTAGGAAATTATTAAACTGCTTTTCCACTATAAATTCTGACTGAAAATGCTGACATTACCACAATGGAACCGAAAAATAAATGTGGCATTCTGATTTGATTGTTAAGAATTACAGACTAACAATAAATTCCTCTCTGTGTTCCAGTATTTAACCACCCTGACAGAAAGACAATATTTTCTTATATTGACACAAAATGTCCCATATTTCAGTTTCTGCCCATTGTGTCTCATCCTGTTACATCTTAGAGTCTGGTTCTGTCTTCTTTACACCCTCCCAGCAGTATTTATACACCATGATCCCCCTGAGCTTTCTCTTCTCAAGACTTACCAGTCCAAGATCTTTCAGACTCATCTTGGATGAGAGATGTTTCACTGAATCATCTCCAGTGCCCTTCTGTGGACTTGGTGCAGTATGTTCATGTCTCCTTTGTAGTAAGGAGCACAAACCTGGGCCCAGCAGTCATGGTGCATCTCACCAGTAGCAATCACGTTCTCGTCTTAACAGGTTTGGAAATGGTATCCAGAACTATTTGCTCCATTACCAGGGACTGAAGCAAGGTTGATGGTTATGTAGTTCCAGCAGTTTTGTTGTTTTTCTCTTAGGCATCCCCTTATGTCCTAGAAGCAGTTCCAAAAATTTTGATATACATTCCCTTTTTACAGCTAAAGCATGAGTACAGGTAAAGAATATGTACAAAGCACATTCTTTATTAAAGTATGTGTTAGTCAGAGTTACAGCCTGTACCTTATACCATGCCTGGAATCCTTTGGAAATACAAACAAATTTACTACTTTCTTCTTCTACTTAAAACAAATGAAGTTATAATTTTCATATTAATCAGTGCATTCACAATTTCTTATGTGCATCTTTTGAACTCGCAATGAGATACCCCTTTTTTAAATTCCTGTTATATCTTGGTCATTTCTAAGCAGTAGGAAATCTCTGAGAGTTTTCTTCCTTCTCATACAAATTATCAGTATTTTGGACCAGACATTTTTCAAAATCTTTTAACGTCTGTTTTACTGATGTTTTCATACATATATGAAGTGTAAATAAGGTAATAGTGCATACATTGCTAAACATACACGTTTACAGTTCTAGAGTTTATGCTCTCTTCATTTAACACATCTTTTTCCTTTTGAAATATGTCTTTTTTTTAGACAGTCGCCTTTCTTGGATAATGAACTTTTGATACTTTTCCAGATTTAGGCTATTGGGTTTTTATTTATCTACTTCAAAATATTTTTTGATTCATGTAGACAGTGATATTAAAATGAATAAATATTTAATTTATTTTTTCTGAAAATTTTAAAATACGTCCTTGAAAAACCTTCATGCCACATGCAATTTTTTCACTTTTCTGTTCTTTTAGCCACTTTTTTCACATTTTTCCTTCAAAATAACTACACCATTCCTTTGCATCTTTTTCTACTGACCTGACACTTTGCTGAGGGTTTCAATTGCACTGTTTTTCTCCTATGAGAATTTTACTTCTGAGTAAACCATGAGAGTTTTTTGTTTGTTTTGTTTTGTTTTGTTGTTATTTTGTTTTATTTTCCATGATATTGTGTCTCAGTCCTGTGCACTGATAGGAGAAAAAGTTATTCTTTTCTTGTGGTAGCCTGATTAATTTTTCCAAAAAGCAGTTTATTGATGACATCTAATTTATTGCTTGTATCTTGCATGAACATTTACCCACATTACTTGGAGTAATTGAAATCTCCTTTACAACTTCTCATCTCCATTAGACACAGATGAATAATGCCATTTCAGATGCCCCAAGGCAATGGAAGCTTTCATACAGAGTTGAGAGGTGTGACATAGGTCTTTAGGGCAATATCTGATCTTCTACACCAGCTACTGGATACCACAGTGAGCACCCTAAGGAAATGTCACTAGACACCTTTATGCTAGCAACTGAACCGTGCCCTGTTTCTTTATCTGTAACAAGATTCTTCATCTAAAGCTAGGTAAGTCTGCTAGGAAACACACTTTGCGTTCCTTCATTAGAACAACAAGCCAAGCATGTCTTGTACACTCCCAAAGTGAATATCCACTCATAAAATGCCACTCAAAAGCTACTCTCACTGGTATGGCATTACATATGAGATTCAATCATTAAATTTTTTTAAAAACTTAATGCTTGAAGCAAATCCAAAAATATCTTATAATTCACAGTTCTATTAAAATCTATATGAAGTCCATGGCAGTGTTGACCCACATTTGCAGCAATTAAGAAAATAATACAATTAACATCAATTTCAATTAATTTCACCCTGGTTTCCTACATATAACACAAGTCCAATTATTTTAGGTTTCTTTGAAGTGGGAGAAAGCACATTATCCAAGAGGGAAAAATGCACAATACAGCTGCCACATGCAGAAACAGTCAATTTGCATGGTGCACAGCAAAGCTTATGGCAAAAGCTAAGATATTAAAAACACTTTCATTATATTTCTAAATTCACTTTTATCTTTAAAGGTCTGCTTTCATCTCTTGGGGTAGTTGGAGGGAAAACAAAAATCAGCTACTGTACATCAAAATTATGCTTAGTTTTAAACTACCTTGTAATTGTATCTGTGAAAATTGAAAACAACTAAATATTCTTCACATTCTTAAAACAATATTGAAATTGTGTTCTGTAAGGTATATTGACGTCAGAGAAGAAATTAAGTCAAAGGTAGCAACAGGAGTGGAAAATAGGCTCTAGATAAGATATAGCAGCAGTTTAACTATGGAAGTATATAACAACTGTGTTGACAAGCTTCAGCACATAGGCTACAAAGTGTACTAAAATGTGGTTTTGAATACAGTCAAGGAAAGAATGCAAGATATTTTTTGAAGACAGAGAGAATTATAAGCATGAAAATGTATAGCTGATCATCCTGCACTCTTAAACATAAATAAAATTGCTTATTGATTATTTATAAATGTGGAGAGGAGAGGAGAGGAG